>JARJPL010000008.1:0-252168 GCA_030782805.1 Aschersonia sp. MBC 622
CTTGGAACCGACGTCGGACTAGTGCAAGATGGCCGACGTGGTCGTTCCAGACATCATCATGACTTCTCGCCCAGCGACAGCGTCCATACCACCGCCGACAGAAACTTCATTTCGCCCAGCAGAGACGCAATCAACAGCAGTACCTACCGGCGAGCCTCTAGCAGATGACACTGTCACGCAACCGCCGGTGCCATCAGAGGCAGACCGCATGCCAACTCCAATATCTGATGAGCCTGGCGTGGAAACCCGACCAGTGTGAGTACCAACTTTTTTGCTTGCTTGAAAATTAATTCATTCGCGCACTTTTCTTTCCTCTCCTTTTGTCTTGTTTTCCATCATCATCATCATCATCACCATCATCTCTTCACCATCATCAATCAACCCTTCTTGGTCGTGTCGCGGCTGCAAACAAAAGTCAGTCTGCCTGGCGGAGAAGCAAATCTCGTGACTCCAAGCTGCTACTCAGCCCAAGACAAACCTGTGGCACCACGAAAGACCCCGTCAACCACACACCGCTGGCTACGCAGCTGCACCTTTCCCGTCTCTGCATCATTTCAAACCCTCTCTTCATCTATACACCCTTTCTGCAGCCCAAATGCTCTTTTGGCGCCACTCGGATTAATGAAACACGGTCACGCCTTACAAACCTGTTTTATGTAACGTGAGTTCTTGTCAATCGTGCTGGTGACTCTGCATCTTGCTTGCACAGCATCAACAGCTTTTTTTATCTCTCTCTTGTTGATGAGTTGTGGTTCCCCAACATATTTCCCATTTTTCATTCATTTAAACACACCGACCACTTCATACTTGCGCTCCTGGTTGAGCTTCATGACCTTGTTCTGTCACTCTTGAGTTGACTGCCTATATCCTACAAGCAAACAAATCGCCCTCGTTGAATACTTGACACCTGACATTCAAGACGGCACAAGCTGTGCTGTTCGATCAAACCTCTCAACTGCGACTTCAGCGGCTTTTGTGGCAGCGTCGTCTCATCTGACTCGGTCAAGACTGCTCTTGTGCATGACAAGTTCTAAGCCTAGTGGCTTACTTACAACCCCCTTACCCTGCTTGGTTACCATTTCAAAATGTCTTTCCTTGCAAGCCAGCCCACTACTACGCGATTCGAGTTCCCTAGCATTGCAGATTTATGCTCAAACAGCCCGCCGCAAACGATTCCTGCAGAAGCGCCACTTCCGGTCCCTGCACAGATTTGGCAAGATCCGTTGACTAATGTGATTTGTAGCCCGATGGCTGAACGACCAGCTGCTCTGGACAATGAGCAAGAGAGTGAGCTCAGCGACCCTGACAGCACTGTCAAGACACCGCCACGCGGAAATGAATTGGAGGAAGAAATTGTCGTCAGGGCCAAGGATATCATCATCACAACGCACCCCGACGGTGACGGCGACGAGGCCATGGCCGAGGCCGATGAAGAGGGCACAACCTCTCACTATCCGAAAAGAAAGCGCACGTCAATCTTCAACGATCTCAGTGAAAGCAAGATTGAAATTCCTACATCCATCCGCGCCGAGCGGCCTGAGCGCACAGCTCTACCCAGCACATCGAGCAAGGCTAAGCCCCGAAACAGCATCGGCGGCGTCAAGGGAGTACTGGTCGGCCACTGGAGAGACTCGCCCGTTCCCGACATTGAAAACAAGCATGCCGTCATTGGCTTCATCGACGTCCGCGACAGATTACGCACCCGTATCCAGCCTCTCAACAAAGCCGGCGAGCCCATCTCGGCTGAATACCCGCTTCCACCCGGCCCTGGCGGCAGCTGGGTCACGTTTGACCGCATTTACTTTTCCGACTTTCTCGTCGGCCTCGATCATTTCCAAGTAAAAGAGTACGTCCGGCTACGATCCGCCGCCGTCGAGGACAGCGACGAGGAGCGGCTCGCCGCGGAAGCGGAAGCCGTCAGAGCAGCAATCATCAGAGGACGAGAGCTCCTGCAGACCGAGAATCCAGTCGTGGCTCCGCTGATGGCCCACGGCGCCATCCCGGTCGACGCCAATGGCAACCCGATGGTGATTGACGCCAAGCGACGAAGAACTAGCAACTCCTTTGTCTCCATCGCGCCGCACGAGGATGCCGCCGGCGGTCCGCAACCACTCGCGCTCGACCCCTTGCACGGCACGCGCCCGACGCGAGTCGTGCTCGGCTACTGGAAGCTCTCCAGCGAGGAGCTCCCAGAGGACCGTCACGCCGTCTACGGCATTCTGGGCCAAAACGACATGTTCCGGGTCAAGGTGGTCCGCGAGACGCGCGACGGCCGCTACGTCGACGGCAACTTTCCCACGGGCGCCGGCGCGCTCTGGATCCACTGGGATGAGGTCGAGTTTGAGCCGCATATCAGGGTGCTTAGCCGGCCCGAGATCAAGGAGTACTGCCGCATCCGCCAGTACCAAATCGACCGCGGCGAGACAATCAGCCAGCGGGCCGCCAACGAGGCCGCCGCCATCGAAGAGGCCCGCCTCCGCACCACCGCCTACCTCCATGCGCACCACCTGCAAGGCGCAAAGGGCGGCCACGCGCAGCGCGGCAGCAGCAGTAGCCCCGGCGATGTCGACCGTCCGGACTCGCCCGGCGGCGGCAGCGGCGGCCGTGTCTCAGGCGGCCACGAGCTGCGCCAGCTGCGTCGCGCCGCCGATGCAAAGTCTGACAACAACAACAGCAACGCGCGAGGCGCTCGCAACTCTTCCTACGGCTTCGTCGACACTGGCGCCGAGGTCCTTGGCGGCGGCGCCGCCGCCAGCAACGGCGGCACGCCCCGCAGCGGCGATGCGCTCGAGCGCGCCAACGCCCTCGTCCGGCGCGAGATTGCCCGTGTCGAGGCCGCCCAGGGCCGCGCCGACCTCCACGCCGACCACCGCGAGCGCGCGGCACAAGCAGCGGACGCCGCAGCAGCCGCCGTCGCCGGCAGCATCACGGTGCCCAGTCCGCCCATGACCAACGGTAGCGGCCGCGCGCTGTTCCACGAGTCTGAGGATATTGAGCGCCTGAATCGCGTCTGGGCGCGCCAGGAGTCATTGCGCCTGCGCGCCGGCTCCGAGGACGCCAAAATTTACGACGGCGTCAAGTACGAGCGCAAGCCGACGGGACCTTTTATGGGAAAGCTCGTGTCGCAGGGCACCATTATCACGATTGACGGCGAAGACTACGTCGAGTATCGGGTCCTCACCAAACCATCCTTTTTCTAAGAAGAAAAAAGAGAAAAACACAAAAACAGAAACGCAGTGCAATCCCCTTTGGGAAATAAGTCGATTTTGGAAAAGTTTCAGCGACATTGCACGAGCTCACAGCATCTGGCAACCATTATCTTGCCAGTTAATTTTACATCATTTCCACATTGGGGAAAAAAGAATAATTTCTCCTTCCTCTCCTCCTCTTTTCCAGATTGAGAGCGCAAGCTTTGCCCTTGCTTTGTTTTTTTGTCCATCGTTTCTTTATTTATTTATTTTTCCTTACCTGGGCAATGATTTCGAGCCTCAATGTTTCCAAAAAGGGCTCGTGGGGAAGGGGGGAAATATACCAAGGGCCGCAGACAAGCTACGCTGAGGGAGATACCTATTTTTTTTTTCTTTTGTCTAATCATTGCAAGAATGGCCCTCTTGTAGATTGCACTGTGGAGATGCACAGTCTTGTTTGTAGTTAGCGAGAACATCAGCTTATATTGCTCGCATACATTGCTTGGCCGTTATTACCATAAATGGTATTGCGCTGCGAATTGTTAAAGATTAGCTTATTGAGAATTGAAATTACAACGATATACGACAGAACCAATGTTGTTCGGAAACCAGTCACAATAATCTGCCATCCAATAAATACCCTTGTATTCGTGATGCTGCTCGCAGCATCCTCACCTTTCTATATAACAACGCCTCTCCAGAAATTAACAAAATATGCTCTGTTTTACCTCCACATCAGTCATGACTTCATTGATTCAATTTTTTCTTGCGATGATAATTATTCCTTGGCCTCGACATTGGTGCCATCTTGCTCAGCCTCCTCGTACCCTTCGACCTTCATATCGCCTAGGCCCAGCTCCTCTTCTTCCTCCATCGTACGTTTGTACTTGGTGCGCGTAATCTTTGGGTCAGGTGCCGGGGGGTCGACCAAGGGCTGGACAAAGCTACTGGCGAAGGGATCGGTAAGGATGACGCTAAACTTCTTGTCGCCGCGGATGGCGGCATCAAGACCCTCGAAAAAGGTATCCCATTGGGTGCGATCAGAAGATACTATAGAGTCGCCGCCCTGTCCACTTTGACCGTTGGCGTCAAAGATTTGACCGTGAAGATCGTTGCGAACCTGTGTCAACAGGCCTTCGACGGTAGTAAAGCGGCCACCGAGAGTGCCGGGGTTGACCTGCAGTTGCAGCTCTGGGCACTCGAGACCACAAGTCTCACTCTTGAGAATGTCGCGCGCAAGATCAAAGTTGTCTTCGACGGTTAGAGTAATGACCTCGCCTTCCTCGGGGATTTCACCGCCCGTCTTGACATCATTTGAGCGGTAGCCGCAGTCACCACACACGGTAGACATGAGGACAACCTGCTTGAAGTGGGGGATATCAACCATCTTCATGTGGGTGACGCAGGCGTGCATGCAACCGGGACAAGTAGCGGGAAAGTCGTAAACTTCGTCAGGAATGATTTCGCCATCAGAAGTCAAGCCAGGGTAGCCCCCGCTGCCAGAGCCTGCCTCTTTGGCGGCAATAGCGGCGTTGACATCGCTGTCAGCGAGGCCCAGGGCAGCATTCTGCTCAGATGTACGAGGATATTCGCGTTTCTCCCACTTTCCGACACCATCCTTGAGGTCGGGCGCGATGAAGGAGTTGCCGGCCGGGTCATCAACGTAGACGCGGAAGGGAAATGACTCGCCGGCGAGCATAGCGCGGCCTTTGGTGATGATTTCGGCGATCTTGGTGTGTACCTCAGGAGCCTGCTCCTTGCGTGCCTCCTGGCCAATTTCGAGATCATCCAGAACAGTGGAGAGGAGGCCCTCGATGTTGGTGAGTTGGCCGCGTCCGGCCGGAATCTCGAGGTCAAGCTCGATGAATTTGACAACGGCGGAGTCGGACTTGATGACCTGACGGCCAAAGTCGGCGAGGTCTGTGAGTCGTAATTCGTAGTGCGTGCCTTTGGGTTGAATCGTTCCGGCCGGTTGAATCTCGTTATTGTGAAAGCCGCATTGCTCGCAGCTGAAGGACATGATAACGACTTCGCGGAAGTAAGGGATCGAAGTAAGAAGGATTCTTGTGACGCCCTATCAAATGTTAGTACTTGTAGAAAGTGTTCCAGGCAAAAGACCAACATTTTCGTGGCAGTTCATGCAAAGCGACTCGATTTCCTCGACGGGCTGGAGGTCCTCATGGTCACCATTCGCCTTGGGCGCAAGCCCCTCGACCTTGTTTCCGATTGACTGGAAGAACTCGGACGAGCCTTGAACATTTTGCGCTCCCGCAGCCATTTCCAGCTCTTCTGTAAAAGTAACTATGCTCGTAAAATCGAGCGGTGGGTGTCGCAGCCGAGTGGTGGTGTCGCAACTGACTACTTGGCGATGGAGGGGCACTTGAAATTTTTTGGAGGGGCAGGCGGAGTTTGGCGGCCGTGGGGGAAATATAAAAAAAACGACCGGTTTCGAGATACTTCCAAAATGCCGTTCTCAGAACAACAAGCCTGTCTAGTATGATAAAAAGAATTCATAGACTTGAAAATTGATCAAGTACGTACTCGAGATTACTAATAATATTGATCAGCATCTTCTAGTGCGTAGCTGTGATTGAGAACATAGCATTAATAAGGTAAAGAGCGAGCGGCAGCCTTCTCCCCCCCCCCCAAAAAATGGACGGCCACTGGGTACCTACCTAGCAGCCTAGGTAATTGTCAGGCAGACACCACACAGGGCACCCACTCTTCCATAATACATTGTCATCCATCACATCTTCGTTATAGTAGCAAATTAGTAAACCTCCCGACCTCAAGGATGGTGACGCCGTTATTGTCGGCGGAGCCAAGAGCGGCAGAAGAATGCTTGATTGCAGGTCCCTTGCAGATGCGCTACAGTATAATAAATAAGCCAGTCTTGATCGATAGCCGGTTAATCAACAGCCAGTCAATCAACAGCTAAACTAGCTTCGGGGCGTATGAGAAGAAGCAATTAATACAGCAGCTAGTTAGTAGCTAGTTTTCATTCCTGATTAACCGGCTGCTGATTGACTGACTTGGCTGTTAACTGACTGGTTGTTGACTGGTTGGATGTTGAAGGACCGACTGTTAATGGACTGGCTGTTGATATACAAGCTGTTAATATACTAGCTGTTGATTCACTGGCTGTTGATTTACTGGCTCCTCTGAGCGTGCGTATTGGGATGGCCTCAGGACAGATTGCAATACTTGTAATGTGACTACAAGTGGCGAGTGATGGATCTCTCTCTCATTGACCACGCCACAACACGGGATTTACTCCATGATCTCAAGAACATTGACTGTTCAAGATGGTGATAAGCTTAATGACTATTGAATGCCGCATACTTTTTTTTGACTGTATTATGTGTGATTTTACTTTTTTGGTTGAGATAAACCCTCCTCGTTACGATGCTTCGATAGCGGTGCCTGTCGATTCTCCCGCGGTGAGGCCCTTGCGGATGGCCAAGACACTGTCGACAATGACCGCATCAATACCTTGTTTTACTTGTCGCTGCAGTTCGAAGAGTTAGACAACCGATCTTGATATTTCGCTCTCAAGGGAACGTGTACGAACCTGGACCATGATAGAGTCGTTGTTAAGTGTGCCATAGCTTACACACACCAATCCATTCTCCTTAACAACCTTGACAAGCCGCGGGCTGTTGATGAGCGGCTCTGCCGCAGACACGATACCCAGCAGATTCCAGCGGCTGGCGAATCGAATAGCTTCCTGCAGCGACGAAGCGCGGATATCCGAGACGGGGCTGCAGCCGGCATCTGTGAGGAACAGTATGGGGATCGACGGCTGCTTGTAGCTCAGACCCAGGCAAATATCCGGGTTGAATGAGCTAAAGATGATGTGTCGCTCACCCGCAAGATCATAGACCTTGGACAGCACAGTGTCGCAGAAAGAGTTGAGCTCGACAGCGTAGGTGTCCATGTCGTGCTCCTCCGTCTCGTGCAGCATCGGGTACTTCATCTCGATGTTGAAACCGATGTGCACTGGCAGTTTGCGGAATAGATCCTCCAGCGTGGCAAACGGTGCTTGGATAAAGTTGCCTCGAGAGTTGGCCTTGAAGCCCTTTTCTTTAAAGTCGCGCGTGTGCTTCATGCGCTCCTCCATTTCGCCGAAGCCGGCCCCGGTGCCAGCAAAGCCCATCGACTGCGAGCGCTTTGGCGCGAAGCTGCTGCTGCGGACACGAGAGCCGGACGTGTTAGAGTCGGCGTGCTTGGCCCGCTCATCGGCTCGGCGCGTGTCAGGGTTGATGTGCAAGAACTGCTCAAGCGTGAGAGTGTGCACAGGCGCGTCGATACCCGTCTCGCTGACAAGAAAATCGTGGTAAATGACAGGGACGTGGTCCTTGGTGAGCTGAACGTCAAACTCGACGTATTGGGCTCCCAAGTTGGCGGCGGCAATGAAGGAAGGAATCGTGTTTTCACCAAGCTGCAGAGACTTATTGGAGCTAGCGTTCTTTCCGAGACCGCGGTGACCGATGAGCATCGTAGTCTCGAGTTTCTTCCAGTATGTTTGGCGGGATGTAATCTCCATGTTGCGGTGGTGGAAAGGTGTGATGACGTGAAAGTTGAAGTTTACGGTTCCGATAACGTCAAAATTGCTCGACATAATCGGCACGCAAACATCACCTTGCAGGTTCATGCGACCAGAGCCCATGGTAGGCTTGACGGATGAAAGAAGAGCTATGGCACGCCCAACCTTGGCCTTCTGGTTGCCCGAATAGGTGGGCACAATGTCAAACATGAGTTTTACCTTCTCGGCATCACCAGTGGTAAAGACTACAGGTTCGGTGGCAATACCATCATGCACGGGCAAGTCGATGATGGTAGGCTCGCCAACTGCTCCGGTGGCAGAGACAACGACCGATAGTGCTGTGTCGAGTTGCGTACTATGCGCCTCGTTGAGCGGGATGCTATCGAGGTTGACAGGCTCTGTCCTCTTACGCAGATCCATGGAGCCGAGGCTGACCAAAACCAAGCTTTCGTTGCGGAGATAACGATGACCAAAGGTCTTGACAGACTCGACAGGACGAGCTTGACCGTTGATAGCCGTTCCATTCGACCGACGACCATCAATTGACGAAGCCTCCGGGGGGCTGGAAGACAGGCCCTGATCAGCTGGGCGCTTGGGCGCTTCCTCAGTTTCCTCCTCCGTATAAGAGCCGAGGAGCCGCGCAATGTCCATGTGACCGCGGAGAGCAGCGTGCTCTTTGGCCGTCCAGCCGGACGCATCAGGCTTGGCAAGCTGCGAGCCAGCCTCGATCAGGAGCTGCACAACATCAAGCGAGCCGTCTACGGCAGCCACATGCAACGGTGTCCAAGAGTAAGAGTTCTCAGTCAGCTCCGTATCTGCTTTCTGAGATTCAGTTCCCTTGAGAATGACCTCGGCGCATTCACGGTGATTGAAGCGGGCAGCAACGTGGAGGGCTGTCTCGCCAGTCGCATCGCGCCAATTGACGTCAACACCAGCTTCAAGCAGCATCTGTACAATAACCCAGTAATTTGCTTTGGTCGCGATAGCAAGAACAGCACCGGATTTTCCAACCATCTTTCGTAGCGCGGGCTTAGCATTATTGCTTCCCTGCCAATCCTCACCCTGCAACAGCGATTTGGTAGTGAGAGGATGGCCACCGATGACACTGAGATGCAGAGGAGCATAACCCTCACTGTCCTGCCATTCAGGAGCGTCGATACCATCACTGACATCGAACTGGTCCCATTCCTGCATGCGAGCCATGAGGATTTGACAAAGCACAACAAAGCCAGCCTGTGCAGCATAGTGCAGAGGCATGCGGCCGAACGAGTCGCGAGTGCGCAGAGAAATACGCTGTTCGGGTTTGAGGTTGTCGAGCAGGAAGAGTAGCAACTGAACAGTTTCGTCATTCTTGTCGAGAAGCTGCGATTCCTTGGTGTTAATGGCTTTGATGGTAACAGCGGCAGAGACAGCGGGTTGCAAGTGCCGAGTAGAAAACTGCGTGCCGGCTGGCACGGGCCGGTCATCCACATTGGCGGCAGACTTTGTTCGGCCAATGTGAATAATCAAACGGTGAATACAATTGCGACCGTTGATATCGTCAGGCTCATCGAGATGCTTGATAAGGCCCAGCAAAAGCACAATGCACTTCTTTGCGCGAGCAGAAATTGATCTTTGAAGCAAGTTCAGCATCAATGTTTGCGAAGCAGGCTCAGACGGAGTGACAGTGTTGTGAATGACCTCGTCGAGGCCTTTGTCGTCATCAGCTCGCACTGCCTGATCAAGAATATCGAGTTGTGCCTGCGGCAGATTCAGCATAGCCTTGGTGGAAGCACGACCTAGGGAGCGCGTAGAACGATCCGACTTGGCGTCATCAACGTTTTGCGCGTCGCTCAGAGAAGACAACCAGCGATTGATTTCGACAAGAAGACGGGAGGTGCTGCCGTCTTTGGCAAAGGGCCTGGTGTCGACCTTGGTGGAGATGTAGCGATGCTGAGCGGCAATGCCGGGCACCTTTTTGTCGAGCTTTTTGGTGATTTTGACAAAACCGCGACGATTGATCTCACCGAACCATTGAATATTGCGCAAGAGGGTGCGAAGCTCGAGCAGCGCACCCATGACCTCTTCGACCTCATCCTCGTCAAGGGTTGCGACGACATCGGGGATGCGGCCGTAGCGGTCTTGGAGGAGATTGACGCGGCGGCAAGCGTCGGCATATTTTTTGTTGTAGAAAGAGTCGACATCTTCGAGGTTGCGGTCAAGGGCGAAGAAAAGCTCTGCAGAAGAGAATGGCGTTAGGTCACGGGGGGAATGGAGCGAACCTCCCCCCTTCGTCGAGCAAAGACATATCAGAGGCATCAAGGACGAGGCCGCCCACCTGCAGGATCCACCGCGAGTCCATTCTTTGCCTTTTCGGAAGCAGCTTTGACGAGTTTCTTGAGCCCTTTGTAGTTGATGTATGAGGCTGCCCACTCGGGGACCTGGTTGCGCGGGAGGCTTTGAGAGTGGCTTGTCAGTGTCTGGCGGTGTGATGCTGGCGCGAGGAGGAGGGATTGGACAGCAACAGTTGTCACGGTGCTGGACTCACTTTCGCCCGAACTTCATGTTGGCAATGAAGGTACTGAAACGCAGCCAATTGACTTGATCCGCTCACGAGCTTCGCACGGGGGAGTGTGGGGGGATGCTCGTCAGAGGTCAAGAGGTCCAGAAGCAACCGAGCCAACAAGAACGGTGCAACGGATGGCTTGTCCTGTCTCGTGCTGTTGAAGGAAAACGCCGTAGAGGATCGAGGAGTTAGATGAGCAGTGGAATAAGAATGTTGGAGAAGCAGGGCAATGGTCCCCCGCGTGACCACGGATTATTACTAGGTGGTTGTCAGAAGGTCGGATAGTGGCCCATGCGAAGCCGGCAGCCGGTTGCAGGGTCCAGCGTTGCGGATACGTATTGTGGGAGGGCCTGGAGCCGACCTTTCAAACCGTGCTTGACCAGCTGCGCCGCACGTTTTCAGACGAAAACGACAGCTTTGGGCCTGGACTGAAGCTTCCACAAAGTCGCGATTTCACCGCAAGAGTCGCTGTGAGGGTCACGTCTGCAGCGACTGATGCAGGCGCGGGCCAGATATAAGCTATGTCTCAGAAGCTAAATAGGGAGCCAGAGCCAAGGAGCTTTGGGAGCTAGCTCGTCGCCGCTGGCTGGTGGGGTTCCTTGAATTAGATGATCCTTCTTTTTCGCTGCAGGTGACGGATTTCTGGGGGGGAAGCTGGTCGGTACGTCGGTATGCTGGCGCGGAGGTGGGGGTGCACTGAGACACTGGCAAACAAGGGAGATAATGAGTGTCTGATGAGCGATCAATGAGGAGAGAATGACGCTGGGGAAAAAAAGCAACATGACAATAACGAGTAAGCACCTGCAGAAAAAATTTAGGGACTGCAGGCTTTGAACGGTGATGGCGGTCTCCAACGGGCGGTTAGGAAACACCGGACCATATGCCACCCACCTTTTTTTTGCGCCACAAAGTCGTGCCACTCCACTCCACAAGTTTGTTTTTTCCAGCCGACACCACTTGCAAAGCACTTGTCAACAAGGCAGAACAGGTTGGTTCGGTGGTGGTTGCCCACGGTTTCACAAAGGAAAATCAAGAACCTGTTGGATGGGAAAAGAAGAAATTATGATGCCAAGAGACGGGACGCTATGAGTTGGGTTGGTCCAAACAGCGAGTCATCCTCAAGAAAGGTGACTCACAAGTTTCCTTGACTTTGGGTCGCATCTCTTCACCAGAAGACGGACGGCCTCGCATAACCGCACCAGAAAACCTCCGAGTCGCCATGTAGCACAACACCATGCGCTACCGAAGCCTAGATGGAAATAGAAGCGCGATTTTCTCCCACTTCTACACCATGTGCTGTGTTTTTGGTATTTGCCTCTGACCTTGGCACTTTTCCTCTTGAGCCACTCCTGCTCTCTGCTCAGAGGCGTGCCTTGTGTGGGCGCCGTGACTGGTCCACGCCCAAAATGTACGTCGTTTGACTTTGTCTACTTGGAGCTCGCCCAAACACTAAAATGGTTGCGCCGCTTCTGGGCTCCCGTTGAATGCGTCGTTGAACGATACTGTATCGCACTGTCTTTTTGAACGGCATCTTTTTGTAGGTTTCGATTCGTATCTCACGGTACTCCGTATTGTACATCTATATCGGGCTGTGGTCTCTCCCGAGTCAAGCTGTGCGAGACATGGAGAAAGAAAAAGAGGTTCGCTATGCTAATATGGTACACAATTCTTCTTTGATAGTACACTCTCTCCTATGTAGAGCCAGCCCCAGCATGTGCTGCCGTGGCATGAGGTCGCCAAACCGATTTGCGTTTCGATTGCAGCGTCAACTGGTGATCCGAGGCGAGAACTTGCGCAGCAACTATTCTCGGCCTACCATGCGTCCTCCGATACTGAACAGTCTTAATAGCCCGCACTGACCTGCTCACTTGCTCATCCTCTTCACCTGTTTGCTGCCCACTCAAATGAAGTTTGTAGAATTCCTTCCTCAGCTTCTTCGATTGCTCCAAGGCCGACTCGCTAATGTGAATTGCACAGTCCTCGCGAAATTGTTGCCCATGGTCCGCATTCAGCAGCTTGCTTTCAATCGATTTTGTTGCTTTTCGCACCTTGATGTATTCCTTGCGAATACTCTCAAGTTGGAGCCATCGGCTCTTGGCTGGGTCGTATTTGTTCATGAAACTGCTCGGTTCCAGGAAGATACCCGTACTATTCAGAGCGCCGATCAATTCGGACAGTCCGTGTACCGAAATTTGCAGGCGTCTGGCGGTAACATGTAATGATTGCCCACGAATACTGATTCCGCAAAGGTCCAACAGCTTGTGCACTCGATTAATCAGCTGAAGCCCGTCATGGCCACTCTCGGCCATAATCTGAAACCACTGTCGCGAGAATTCGCTCATACCGCGTACCAACCGCACGCTGGCTGACCAATCCAAGGCCGAGATGCATTCGTCTAGTAATTGGGGAAGCAAATTGCTTGCCAAAGTAACGCCAGCTTTGAGGCAGCCAACAAATAGCACAGCCGCCTGCTCAAACAGCTTAAAGAGCAGCAAACCTCTAATCATCTCTTCCAGCAGCTCCGGAGTGGGCGGCAAACGCTGCATGATATACTCGCCTGCTCTCGATTTTGATGCTCGCTCCGTCATCAACCACCTTCTCTCAAAAAAGCGCAACATTGAATCCTGGTGTCTTCGTCGCAGCTTGACACCAACTTCGTTCATGCCGGTGATACGCGCCATGTTGAGCAAGAATTCCCCGGGCCTGTTCCTCAGCTTGTTGTGATTCAAAATCGCTACAAAGGTTGACTCTGTAGGTTTGATATATCGCCCATAGAAGAAGGAGTATATGACCTGATCTGACATGATGGGCAAGCCATATTTGTCAAACCCGGCGATCAACGTGTTATATGTGTGTATATCCGGTACATGTGTTGAGATCAACATGTTGTAACAGAGGCGACCAATTTTCTCTTTGAGCGACATGGGAGTTGCAAGGATTTTGCGAAGACTCCCATTGAGCTCTTGAGTCATGGTCCGCGCGGCCTCGGGATCAGCTGATCTAAAAGAATAATTGATACGGGTGTTGCAATTGAGCAATTCGCTGGCTTGCTCAAAGCTCTTGCATTGCATGCCTGTTCGGTCCATACGATCTGCTTGCTTGAGGAGGGCGTTGACCAATCTCCGAAATCGCAAAGTTTCGTTTCGAAGGTGTGTCTCAGTGCGGGAGCCTGGAGCAGAACTTTGCTCGCTTTCGTTCAGTATTGCACGGTCGAGATCGTCGTAGTCAATGTGCCGCCCTCTTTGGAGCATCGTCTGAGTCGGGCAATTGTAGTAGTCTTTGCGAAGACACTCCGTGACGCTGGAAGCAGTAAGAGTCGCTGGGTAGAGAACGTTCTTTCTGTAAGGACGCTCGTTGATTATCTGCTTCATAGCCTTCCAAAGAATGTCCATCTGCTCGACGGTGAGTCCATCGCGGTTGGTGCTGTGAAGTGATGGCGACGATTTGCTCTTCTCCTTGAGTTCGGTAAGCTCTTGCCTTGCGTGCTCCAATTCTTGATCCAATTCCCTTCGTCTCTTGTCCTTTTGCAGTGAATCTATGACGGCGGCGGATGCAAACACGGAGCTGTAACATGCTGTAAAGATTTCAGCAAAAGTTGCTTTGCGACGACCCGCTGCCGTGGTTGTTCTTCTGCCCAAAGCATTCACCGACGTGCTACACACGCGGCAACCGCAGCGGTGAGCCTGACTGGCTCTATTCCATAGAGACTGCATTCGGCTGCATGGCACGCCGAATTGGCCGCAATGGATGTTGCGCGAGGCTTTTCCTCTTTCCTGATGTTCGAATGGGTGGAATCAGGAAAGCTTCACATGGCGCGAGGTTTGCGATAGTGCCACGTGATTCAATCAGGTACAAGATACTTTGGTTGACCCCACCACCGCAACCCAAAACGACGGGAATTGGAGCTAAGTATCGACACGGATCTGTCTCGGGCAAAGAAATTTCTCAAAAGAAAAATATCTCGGAAAAATATCTTCTACCAAGTCTATTTCCTCGACATGTTTACACTTCTTCTCACCGCGGAGCTTTCGGGGTATGTTGCAAGATTCGGGTCTGAGTGAGGCCGACGATACTTACACATCGAAGCGTCACGAATCTGCGCCCTTTAGACACGGAGGAGAACCCGTTCTGGTATATGTTCAAGGTCCAGTGCACCTCTTGCCGAGAGATTCATAACAACTATGTCGGTGTTAATCGATTTGTAAGCGCAACAGAGTATTGTTCATCTTGAAAGCAGCTGACAGAAGAAAGGAAATGAATGAAATGAGCGGCAGCCGTGGCGAGGCCAATTTTGTATGGAGATGCAAGAACTGCAAAGTGAGATTTTCAAAGCCGAACCAGAATTCATTCACTGATGGTTCATTAGAGAGAGAGTACCGCCACTGTGAAAGCCGCTGCCATTCCTTACAAGCAACATGAACCTGCCAAGGCACAAAAGCTCATTGAGTTTGACTGTCGAGGTCTCGAGTTTACGGAGTTCAAAGCAGAGGTTAGTCTCTTCAGACAATTCTCAATGATACTTACTCATCCGAATTCAGGGCGAGTGGTTGGCTGATGGCATCGACTCGGGCTCCAAATTCAGCGGCATCGAGCTGATCGACGGAGAATGGTACGATTACGACGAAAAGGCTGGAGAAGAGGTCAGTATCAAGGACATCACTTGGGAAATCTGCAGGGCATAATTACAGGAATCAGCATTGTATTTAGAGGCGCTTTTTGGCTGGTGTGTTGTGGCGGCATGGCAGGCGTTGAATTGAGAGTTGTTGATAGACACACCCCACATTGGCAGCGCGCCCACCTGTAAATATTTGGCAGCTCCAAAAAACTTGAGCCCGACTCTTTCTATTCGCAACTACATCCTAACTCGGCGGCATCAAGATGGCAGCAGCAGAAATTCTTTTGAAGACCAAATTTCTTTCTGATGCCGCTCATCTTTTACGGTTTGCTGCTCCAGAGACGTCTGCGTATCTAATGAGCGACTGCGCCGACCATCTTTCCAAGCAAGGCTCGTGCGTCTCCGACATTTATCGACAGCACGTCTGCACAGCTTGCGGCCACATCATGATTCCTGGGCATGCGACAGAACTAAGACTCGAAGCCCGAAGATCCTGTCGCCAGAAGAGCACGTCCCATAGAAACGGCGCAGTTACGGCACCAACGAGCCCAAGCAAAATCTTGGCATGTGGCCATTGCAAAAGTGTTACGAGAATTCGGCTTGCCGCGCCAGATAAGGCTGCACGCACCAAGGCATCGAGGAGGAAGAATGACACTGTTCCTGGACCGAGCATCGAGAAACCAAAACCTAACACCAATGCCAGCAGCAAGAAGCGAGCAAAGAATCGCAAAGCTGGCCTGCAGGCGCTGCTGTCATCGCAGCAGAAGCCTTCCGCTGGGCTGAGCTTGGCCAGTTTTATGAAGTGAACTATCTATAATGACAAGCCGACTTGCCTGGTCTGAACAGCATGTGCTTTTCTTCCGAGATTTAGTCACGTCGATCTATCTCCCTTGCTCTATCACAAGCAGTCCGAATGTTCCAGGCGCAGCCCGCTACTAAAATCTAGGGCCCAGTGGTACCATGACATAAATATAGGCAGGTACCTCAAGTCCAGAGGGGCCGGGCCAGAGGTCAAGTTCAAGTCGGGCGTTTTTTACGAAGGCGGTCAGGATGCGTTGCAGATGCGCTGCAGGTCTTTTGCATGTACTACAGGTAATACTTCAGTAGCCCTTCTCGAACCACAGACCAGTTAATTAACAGTCTGTCAATCAATAGCCAGTCAAACAAATCAAGCTTACACGCACGGCTGACACCATCCCCCATGATGGAGACCGACAACACGCATCATCAATCGGATGGGTCCGCAGCCCTCCGGGGGACACGACATTGGCCCTGGCCCCGCGACAGCCGGAGGGCATCGCGGCGCAGATGGCGGCATGGAAGCCTGATAGAACACGAGTGTTCGGCGAGGCAAACCGGCACGCCGGCCTCCTTACATAGCAGCTCAAGATCATGGCTCAACAACTCAAGGAGCCCCCGAAGACACCGACCGATCCCGTTCTGACACCGGGCACGCGGGTCATGTTGAAGGCCATGGAGAAGAACTGGTACATGCTGCCGACAGCCATTCGCTGGGACTGGCATCTTCGGGGATTCGTAGCTCTACACACAGTGAAGAGCAGCACCGCCGGCAACGTACCGTTCTCAAAGGCAGGTACAACGGTATCGCACCGGGTGCTAGCTGTGACCATAGCCAGCCAGTCAACAGCCAACTACTACTAAATATATTAAAATATATAAGGCATATACCTAGAATATATAGGGAATATGCCTTGATAATACTAGAGTGTAATAGCTAGAGTTAATAGCTAGAGTTAACAGCACCAGAGTTAACAGCCAGCTACTAGATTTCACAGCCTAACAAGCCTGATATGTCTATATTCCCTGTATATGTATGCTAGGTCTATACTAAGTAATTAGAGTAGCTGTAACGCATCTGCAATCAAGCATCATATTTCTGCTGTTTTTGTTTGTTTTGCACCACTTCGACCAAGATTGAGCTCGTTCTCCTGAATAATCAGATAAGAGTTGCCGACTTGACCTTGTCAAAGTTGGCGCGGACACATGTAGCACCTCTCGACCGCTTGACGCTTCAAGCCCAATAACCAGCGGCCAACAGCAACACTTTAGTGCAGGCTGCGGGCAGCTTTTAGAACGTGATGTAATCCGAGAGGAACCCTTCTTTTCTGCGGTATGTTTCTTTACGTCTAGCCACTGGTTCGCGGGGGGGGGGGGGGGGGAAGGGACGTACGAGAGCAGTTCCTGCTGCTTTTTGAACCCTGAACAAAGGCCAAAAGGTGACACCTACATGTTCACCATTTTCATCATCATACAAAAGATCCAACAAGGAAACAATTATACCATCATCGTTATGGCGCCCGCAGAAATCAACCTCATCCAAACACAGCGATGGCTCGCCCAGCTACACACAACCAACCTACCACCAGTGTCCGCCCCCAGCAACAACAGCAGCAGCAGCTCCTCGTCATCCTCGTCGACACACAGCCGCGGCAGCGTCGATTACACCTCCAGCGCATCCTCTTGTCCCGTCTGCTCTTCTGGCGGCAGCAGCACTTGCACCTCGCCCCCTACCACGACGACGACGACGATGGCATCATCGAGCCCGCTGACGGAGGCGCGTGCCCAGAGCCTGCAGCGGCTGTGCGCGCTGAGCGACGCGCACAAGGCGGCGGCGGCGGAAGAGGAGGAAGGAGAGGAGGAGGAGGCGGCGGAGCAGACAGCGGCTGCGCTCAGCGGCAATGAGCGGTTCGCGATGAGCATCAACTACATCAGGGTGACGGGCGGCAGCGGAGTGCAAGGACCGAAGATGGATGCGCAGTCGACGAGATGGTCGAGGTGGGCGAGGCGGTCGAGAGAGATGCGGCGCCAAGGTTTTCGCTATCGAAGCTGAAGTCGTTGGTGGTGATTGCGGGATGTTTTTTTTTTTTGCATGGTTGCGCAAATGGGTATCCACGGGTGTTTTGTGAGTTTCTGAGGAATTGGTAGGGTGTTGCTTGTTCAGCGTTCAGATTGTACTTTTCAATGTATACATATCAATATGTGCAATAGATTGCATCAATTGACAGCTAATTATACCAGCTTCAAGCCCAAGACAGTCAGCAACCCAACGACCACGAACACTGGTGATTCCATTTTTTCAAGCCATTTAGCGTACTATGTGAATCGAGAATATGCTATCCTCATAAAAGGTCGCGATAGTCCGACTACTTCGCCGCTATTTCCGTGGCATCCCACAGTACCCCTCTGGCTGCTCAACACGCATTCCCGGCACCTGTGGTCTGTACATTCGATCTATGAACTTACCCGTGTTCTTCAATATTTCTATCATCTCTTTCGACTCGCTCTTCTTAGTCCCTGGATCCAAGAGGTGGCTGATGTACATGGTTAATGAGTACTCAATGCCTCCTCGGTCGATGTACAGATACCGATTGTTCCGTTCCGGATCTTGGGCCACATTGAGAACTTGGAGCATGGCCTTTACCACGCCAGGACCGTTGTCAATAGCAAAATGGAACACCGTCTTTCGTCGGTGGCGCCAGGAGAGATCAGTGCGACTCGCCAGCAACCTCATCGTTTGCTTTTGCCGGTTCTCAAAGGACCCGTTGGTTTTGGCGACTTTGCACCATGGACGGTCCTGGGAATGACAAGCAATCGCAAGAGGGATCATCATCCCAAACTTCTCCAAGGCGAGGTCGGCGCTATGGCGCTCGAGAAGCCACTCGACGAAATCTGGTAGCGCGAGCATAGCAGCGGTGTGTAGCGACCCATCGTCTGCATTGTCGCCGCCTCCCAGTGCGCGGTAGGCCTTCAAATTGCCAAGGTACAACGCCGCGGTGCTGAGAGGGAGGTCTTCCTTGACCATCTCTTCGTACGTTGGCCTACTTGGTCTCTGGCCAAGGTATGAAAACGAACGGCCTGGGATGATGGAAGCCGTGATTGATTCCCTGTGCTGCTTGAGGAGGGCTTTGAGGATAGGAGTTCGAGCAGGGTCGAGCATGCAAGCAAATGCTGCTGAGACTTGCGACTTGGGCGTGAGGTATAGAGGGTGCGCTGAGAAGTTGTCAGTGTCCCGCTGCACTACGACGACGGCATAAAGAAGCTTACCTTCTTTCCCTCGAGAAATCAGAGCTAGCAATGTGTGATTTGATACCTTTTCAGGTTGGAACAACGCCCACAGAAGAGGTGTGACCTGCTCAACTGTCCATTCCTTGCACAGCGACCATTTCGCCAACGTCCCTGCCGATGCTCCGTATTCCAGGAATCTTCCCACCAGTGCGCCTCCATCCGGAAATTTGCGCATCGCCTCGTACAGCAGCTTTGGATCTTTGATGCGTGCTGCTGGAGGTGCGAGTGTGCCCACGCACAAGCCCAGCCAAGTGATGACGTGCTTCTCTTGAGATGAATGCTCCAACAGAGCACGACTAATAGTGTCAAACTCTGCATAAGGGCACATTTCCTTGAAAGCCGTGCCATTCCCGGCGCGGTACGCTAAAAGGAAGCATTTTGCGCCGTCTTGAGCGGGATTAGCGCCCTGCGCAAGCAGAAATCGAATCGACGCAACGTCCTGCCCATCTTTGAGAGTGTCAATGAGTAGTTCACTAGCCAACCCTTTGCTCATCTTGTGCTTCTTGAGTAGTTGGCCGTAAATGCGCAACTTGGACGCGGGATTCAATGCCGAAGAAGCACGAGCAAATCGAAACACAGCCACAGCCGCATCACCATCCTTGATGTGCTTGACCAGCAGCTCAGAAATCTCCGTGCCATCTCTCAGTTTGAACGAGAGCTTTAGCGGTAAGAGATTCTTAAACGTTACCTCGGCGCCGTGTTGAAGTAGGAGATTTGGCAAGGCAACGTCGGCAAGGCTTGCGTTTTCTAACGCGCTGACTAGGGCCTCGGAGACGCAGGCTTGTGGAATTTTCCAATTACTGAGCATGGTATCGTAAATCCAAAGCCTCCGATCGGACTTGATAGGTGCCTTGCTCACGTGAGAGAAGAACGAAAATTTCTTGTCCTTGTCGGGGCCAAAGTTGCGGACCAACAATGCAAATAGTTCTTTGCTGCCCCTAGCGAGCGCGGCTTGAAGGTGTCGGGAGCTGACTTTAGCATGACGTTTGATTAGTATGCTGGGGAGAAAAATCGAATCGCCGAGCCGTTTTATGCTGTCTTCAAGTAAATCTGCCATTTCAGCTTCTGTGAGACTGGTTTTGGAGGCAAGGAGGAGCCTGAGTACAGCCTCTGTTTGTGGCTGATCCAACTTTGGTGATGCTAACGCGGCACGACAAGATGAGCCTATGATTGAGCCACTGGGGGATTGGCGTAAAAGGGTCTCGAGAACTGCGGTGGAGCTGACTGACATTGCAGCAGCGATGCGTAGAGCCTTACCTCCATCGACATTGACCGAGGCCTTCTCCCGTAATAGAAGATGTAGACCTATTCGGTCACCATCCGACGAAAGAGCCTCCATGGTCTCTTCAGAAAGTCTATCAGACTGACCAATCTCTGCGAATTTTGCTTTGTGTAAGAGTAAAGCCATCATCTTTAGCTGATTGTCCCGGGGTTTTATCTCCTGCGTAGCCTTGAAAGGTTTCTTCAGGGAGCTGGTAGTTAACCCGGGAGAGGTCAGATCTCTCTCTAGGAGAGAAATATCGTTTTCTTGTACAACCATCCGCAGAATTTCTCCATCAGCAAGATTGATATCAAGGCCGTGATGCAGGAGGCGTGGAATGGTTGAAGCTAGGTGGCGGCTTCCGCTGAGCAGCTTCGGTGTGCATACCGTGTTGATTGTGGCCGCACTCGACGCAACTGCTGACTTGAGGACCATCTCGAGGGCTTCGGCCTCAAACTTGGCAGCGTTGAGAAGGATGCCGAGCAGTCTCCGCAAGCTAGCTGGCTGCAGCGGACACCCTTTGCAGAGAATAGCAAGCATGGGATAGTTTGAGCTGGTACAAGCTGCCATGTAAGCGCTGCCTTGTAGATGGTTGGCATCAGCGCCACGACCGATGAGCAGACGGGCGGTATCTTGAGCGCGAGGTCTGTCGGAGCCGGCGACCAAAATGAGAGCTGCGTCTAATGGTGGCCCTCGCGCTCCATTTTGTAGCAGCATGTCAACAATGGTGAATGTTACATCGTGGCCGTGCTGTGAAAGCTGGGAAAAGGCTTCTGCAACAGCCTCGGCCAGAAGGACGGCATCTGGGCGTCCCTCGCAGAGAAGCCTGATGACGACGAGATTGCCTTGCTTGATAGCGATGCGGAAAACGTCAAGACCTTGGCTGCTGTGTTTAGTGAGAATCTTGTACTTGAGAATGAGTCTGATGAGTTCGAGATCGGGGCTCGGGGACTGGACTACGCGGGAAAGCGCATTAATAAGGGCCTCTTTTTGGACGCCCTTGTCGGCTAGAGCCCAGACTACTTGCCTTCGAATGGCGCCGTCGGTAACATTCATGGCGACAGGCAGTGCCGGTGAAAGCTCCTTGCTGGAGATTTTCTCCCGCAACAAGATCTGCAGCATTTCAGTGTCCATGGCGCCGAGCGCGGCTCTGATTGCAGCGGCCGACTCGAAAGTGACAGTTGCGCCCACTTGTAGAAGCGCATGGACAAGCCGTCGACGTTTATTCTTGACCGCTCTGACCAGCCACTGGTCCAGTAACGGACCCTGTAGACTCTTTGATGCGCGAGAGAATATGTTGAGGAAGCGGACCATGTCGTCCTCCGTTATGGGCTCGGGGACAAAGGACACTAGCTTAGATGCCTCTTCCGGTGTGATACTGGTATGAACCATTATTTCCAGAAGCGCAAAGTCCATCGTTGCCACCGCTCCTTGAATGGGCGGCCACATACCGGCATTGATGAGAAGTCTAATCATAGGCAGTCGTCTGTTTCGAACACTGAGGTCCATTTCAAGCTCTAAAGCCGGACAGGCTCTAAGTAAACCGACCTCATTCAGTAGAGAGTAGAAAGTGTACCGTGTCCCAGGCTCGGCAATCTCAGAAACACAAAGACATGCTTGCATAGCTATAGTTTCGTGCTCTTCATGATTGCCCGTGGGGCTCCAAGACCATGCAGCGTCGGTGTCGGCTCCTGCCTTGCAGATCGCTCGGTACGCGAGAAGCACTGCAACCGCGGCAGTGTTCTGGGCCTCGAGCGCCTTCAGCAGGAGCTTTCCACTCGCAATTGACGATTCGTAATGTAAGCATTGCACAAGAGCCCTCACTACATCCAGACCCTGAGCACTGGCAGTAATCTCCTCTTGGAAGCAGTGTTGCCAGTCCTCGGTGCTCAACTCATTCGGTGCGGCGAGGAGTAGCCTCACGACGTCAACATTACCTCGCTTCACGTATCCCTGAACAACTTCTCTGTTGATAGAGCTAATAGAAGCACCAAATTCGGCCAGCATGTGAATAGAGGCCATGTCCTGCCTTTTAAGTGCCACGATGAAGGCGTGATCTAGCAACACCTGTCTAACACCAATTTGGCAAATCAAGCGTATGTAGTGCGTGTTTCCTTGCTCGGTGGCGGTCTCTAGCCAGCTTGCTGTGGTACGGGATGTCGAGGCAGATCGGCGGAATATGCTGGACTGTCGCTTCTGAAGCTTGCTGTCTTGAAAATGCTCCCACAGCTCATCCAGCGAGTGCAAATCTTCCACGAAAGACAAGAGCGCTTGTGCGACGCCGATATCAGGGAGCGTATCAAATTCAAATAGACTATTGAAAGCTTTTCCAACCTCGTGTTTTGTAAAAGTCCATGTTTCGCCATCCATTTTTAGGCTTTTCCGGGTGGGCATGCGCAGAAGATGGCGTTTTTGTTGGTCGGGAGGACGGTACCCTGGGTCGTTCGACCGTGCCCGTACGAGAAGTGCCCTCGCATAGGCACGGTTGTTGTCCGTGACAAGGGCTTCAAATTCAAAGTCATCCGGTCTTGCAAGCTGCACAAGCGGCTCGGGGGGCGAGAGGCCGGCGTGGCGGAGGAGGGTATTGAATTTGGTGTCGCTGAGACTGACCTCGGGAGTAGAGACGGACCCGACAATCGTGCTCTCCAGGGAGATGTCGTTGCTCTTCATCTTTCCACTGCTTTAATCATAATTAACATGGCATAATGATATTGTAGTTAGCCTCCGTAAAGTAAAGTGCTTACCAAGCCTCTGGGTTTCGGGGACATAGAATTAACAGATCCAGCCGCGATCGACTACCATGAAAGATTTCCGGTTAGTCAAAGTGCCATCAATCAATCATGCTACAAGCAGCGCTGAAAACGCAAGAAAAGGGAGAAGGAGGCGTTGGGCCATAACTTCACAGCGTATATGCAGGCAGCGTGCCACCGCTCAGCCGCACAGTTGACCCCTAGAAGGATCAAAGCTGGCATCTGTTGACCCGTTGAGCCATGCCAAGTCAATATTTATCATCACTTTTAGATAAGAACTACTGCTTTAGCCCTTTCAGCTCATCGTACGCGCTGCTCAGGTCAATGTATGTGGCAGCCCGCCGGAAGGAAGAACTACTACTACTACCAGTAGTAACAGCATGCATGTCTCAATCTAGTAGAAAAAGTTACGTGTCTCTTTTCGACCTGAAATATATTGGCCATTGGGCAAACTGTTGGGCAAAGCGGGGTGCAACAGCTTCACCGAGGTCGGCGGTGGTAAGAGTCCTGCCAAAGATGCTACTCCTGGAGACTGCCACATACCAGGCGGTAGGCTCACTCTTGAATGTATTGACATTATGGAAGCTGTTGGGCGATAACTATCGAACTTTGTCCAAAAAAGTGAGTTCCAGCTCCGCGAATAGATCATGTGCGGGCTCACCAAACCCGTCCCGAAATTTCCTTGGTATCGCTACGTTTGGCCGTATCCCACAGTCCACTCCCAACAGTAGGTGTCACCGTTGTGTCCTTTTCCAGATGCTCTTCACAAACAGTCGGGCACTGCTCTCCCTGACTCTCGCAATAAAACATGGAAACCTCGAATTGGTGCTTTGGCCCTGGCGCCGCGCATGTGACATGTTTTCTATGCGCCTTGAGCTGTGGAAAACAACCATCGCACCAATTACGGCCAGGATGGTCGGGAGACGTTTTTGCTGTAGCAAGACGAATGATTTTGCGGCAGAGCTTGTTCGAGCAGCAAACGGTCGGGTCCATCACCGGCCATGTCTCTCGAAAGGAAAGTTTCCGCGACATTATCATTTCCTTGTTGCTCAGGAGGCCGAGTTTGCGACAAGTTTCTTTGCAGACGTGCATTGCGAAGAAGAATTTGAAGCCGTCTTCCCCGATATTTGTCGGGCTCAGTTTGAAGCGTTCTGGATCGAGAATTTGGATAGCCGGGTCGGTAAAGATGTTGCCTGAGCCCTGGAGGTCTGTGACGAGGAAATTGCCCCATGACCGCTCAAAGGTGAAATGCGAAAACGCTTGGGCAATCTCGTTTAACGGATTGTTATCATCATCTAGCACGTAACCGCTGTTGTTGTTGTACTTGATGTACTCGCCCTCGATGAATGGCTCTAGAGATAGGTTTTCCTCTGAAGCGCGAGATTTGTCTTGCAAGCAGAGGGTTGTGACGAAGTCAATTGGCTGAGAGGACTTGACAAGACCATTGAACTCGAGCGCAAACGATTTGCAGAGAGCTTGCATCCACATGTCCTCGATCATAGAAACGAGGGAACCTTCGGATGATTTGAACGATTTGAGGACAAATTTGCTGGTCGTGGAAACAGGCTGGGCATACCTCGCTATACGAACGGCTCCTTCATCGAATGGCTTGGAGCGTGCGGCGATACTCAGCTTCACTAACCCAATTTTAATGTTGTCATCTTTGTCCATCATCGCGTTCAACGTATCAGCATTGTGGACTTCGAGGTCCAGACAAAAGCCCTCGGCGGAGATGGTTTGATCCAACCAACCGGGGGTGTTCCACCGTGGGGGAGCTTTTTCGAGAACAGTACTCATTCTGGGGCCGGAAACAGTGGCACTCTGGTCTTCAGCAATTGCGCTGAGATTTAGGCCTTTGGGGCCACGAGCACCACCGGAGGCGCGGCTGCTTCTACCTCTGCTGTGGCTGATGGCCAACGACAGACGATTTGCAGTGCGAGAAATGGAGCTGGTCACTGTGCTAACAACGAGATGGCGAATGGCTTCATACGTAGTGCCCAGCTGCATCTCCTCGAAAAGTGGTCCGGTGTCTGCAGATATCTTCTTTGCTCGTAACCTGGCCAAGATGAGCGAGTCGGCGATGGCGGTATGATAGGCATTGCTGTTGTGAAGCTTAACGCCTGCACTCGGGGACACTTTGGTGTAGACTTGACTGAATTTGAGAGACATGCGGTCGGTTGTTGAGTTGATGCGCAGGAAAGCGTAATTGACCTGGAGTTTGACCAGTCGCTCGAGCAAATTCTCATAGGTCAGACCGTGCGGCTCGCTGGCGGTTTGATAATAGTAGTCTTCGTTCTCGTCATAATCGTGCAAAGTGTGGCCGTGGGGAGGAGCGTCGCCAATGTGCACAAGACAGCGAGTCGCTTGCTTCCAAGATGCATTGATGGCCATTTTTATCCCACCAAGCACATCCTCTGGCTCATCATCTCCACCAGATGCGCTCAAAGTAGATAAAAAGTTGTGCACCTCGGTCACAGACGAGGTAAAGTCGAGAAACTCAATATTCGGGTAATCATTATGGTCCTTGTATCCAACTACCGCAATTCGCACCTCCGACTCGTGAAGAAACGCATCCTTGACCGCTTTGACAATGAGTCGAATCTGATCCTTTGCCGCTTCAATGTAATTACTCATGGAATAGGTTGTGTCAATCAAGAACAGCAGATCAGTCGAGCAGGATTCCTTAAACAAGTAAGGCTTCCTACGAGATGGTAGTGCAGCGTTGGCATGGGCAACTTGCGACTTTATTTCCCTGAGTTTGCTGTCGGCCTCGGCAGCACAGATAGCGCCTCGGTCCCTGATCTTGCTTGGAGTGCTGACGAGGGTCGATGGAGCTGGTATCTTGGCCGACGAGTTATAAGCGCTGCTATACGGGGGCGGCACGCTCCGTGAAGTAGAGGCAGATTCCCGCACAAGTGATGCTCGAAGAAGCTTGTCGGCGTTTGAAGCACCTGCCGCGTTTGATTCTTTTGTTCGAGTGATGCTTACTAAGGATATTGGCGCAGGCGGCACCTTGGACATCGATTCAGAGGCGTTTGGCTTACGGGTGAGAGATTCGCGGAGAAGGTCGTCTGCAACTTTGCGAATGCTATCTTTCGAGAGGTTGTCATGCTTGGAAGAACTTGCCGTCGTGGAGTGTGGGGTACGAGTGATGCTATCTGGTGATGCAGAATATGCCTTGGAAGCTAACCCTCCTCCTACTTTTGTAGACGTGTCTGGCTTGCGCGTGAGCGATTGACGGAGAAGGTCGTCTGCGAGTTTGCTGATGCTATCCTTCGAGGGGTTGTCAGGCTTGGAGGAACTTGCCGCCTTGGAGTGTGGGGTACGAGTGATGCTATCTGGTGATGCAGAATATGCCTTGGAAGCTAACCCTCCTCCTACTTTTGTAGACGTGTCTGGCTTGCGCGTGAGCGATTGACGGAGAAGGTCGTCTGCGAGTTTGCTGATGTCATCCTTCGAGCCTTTTGTACCTACCACGCTGGCGCGGGTGTGCGAAGCAGGAGGATCACCAGAAGGCTTCATTGTATCGATCTTGTCCTTGACCGAAGGAATGTGTAATTGAGGAATGTCGTTACAACTCCATCTAAGGCCATACATCCCAAGCGTATATCAGGTAATATACCCATCGGAGCCTGGTTCGGCGCCTGCTCCAGATCTGGCACACCATCTGCCGTTGTTAAGCCACGCTGAATCATGTAGGCGCCGCATTTGACAAGTCACACAGCCCGACGGCTGCCCGACGGCTGCCCGACGGCTGCCTGAAGACCTTCAGCCACAGATCCTTCCCGACGCCCCCGGCTTTATAGCCCCGTCATTCTAGTCAACTTGGCGGCTGGCTCTTAACAACTAGCCCTGGAGAGAAGTTCAAGTAAGATAGTAAAAGCTCTGGCCCTACCCTGTGACGTTGTGCGGTCACCTGTAAAGCCATTTCGAGTTTTCTTCAGTCTATCCAAACCGTCAGGTCTGCGGACAGTGGTATCATAGTAGACTACTGGTAGCTCTACCGGCCCTAACAAGAATCTCTCTAGTGAGTTTAATAAATAAGAACAAAAACAACCGATCGAGTCACATCATCTTTGGTGATTGCGTAACGAAGCGTCCGTATGAAAGGCAACTGGCCAAGTACCTTCTTGCCTCCCAACTTCCTCACCACACTGCTTTGTAGTCGCTTCCGCTATCCGAGACAAAACGAGAACACGGACAAGGATGAAGGAAGAGATAAATTGAGACATACATTTGGCATTCTGGATAACTGCCGTTATTAGTTACATTGCCGATATCAATACCTACTCTATCGTCAGCTGTGGAAGATAATGTGTCAAACTCCCACATCTGACTCCCTGATTCAATGCATTGATTTATCACATTGATCTTGGCACGAGAGTGAAAGAACTTCAGCTACAAAGGAGACGCCCGACCGTTTATGTCTGCATCTCAGAGGAACATAGTCGCGCATTTACAGGCCTGTGTGATGGTACCTGAAAGAAAGAAAAAAGCTGTTCAATCAATGCTTGTCGTGGTGACTAGCTGCGTCGAGACCGCATACTAGATATCAGACGAAAGTCTTACACCATTTTTAGGTACCTTTCTTGATGCTATCAACTAGGCCTTGTTCAAGATTGGGGTTGAAAGTAGAAAGCAAAGGTATTTGCCTTCTGATCCTTGTTTCTACCTGGGCATATGGAGAGTGAACTGCCTAGGTGTAAAACCTAACAAAAGAACCTTCAGCCCGGGGCTTGGCTGCATAGTAGTCCGGCCCAAGGGAAAGAAGGTCTACACACTGGTAATATAACTACCGGAGTGCAGTCAAAGGCTCAGCATGCGAACATGACTGTTAAGTTTGCCATACAAGCATATCAACCCCGGTCAAGCCTCGCAAATTAGGCGAGCCTTTAAACGACGCGAGGGCCTTGAGTAGGGTACCATGCATACTAGTTTCAAAATTCTGACTTTAGGTCATGTTGTAACAGGCAATGCATAGCTCTAGTTACTCTGAGAACCTTCGGGCCAGGCGGCAAGGATACAAACCGTTGAATTTAGTGTTGACAGGGGTCCCTGCCGCCGAAGCTACCGGCATCACTTCCGCAATTTTGGTGGGAGGTTATTTTCGGATCAGTGAAATTTTTGAAATACTTGAATACCTAGTACCCTTGGACCCCAGCCCCGAAAATGCCACTGTCCCTTGGAGCTGCCCCTTCTTAGGTACTCTGCTCGATGTACATTGCGCCACAACGAGCGACTGGTGGGGGTCTACATACGTCTTGCAACCACAGATTTGGGTGGTAGGCTCGTTTCTTCGAGATACCCGTGAACCCCCCCGCCCCCAACTCCTTGGTTGCCCAAAACTTGCTGTTTTCAAGTCGCTCGGCAGCCTACGCAGAATCCTCTACCGGTATGCTGCTGCCTAGTATAGACTGTCTTTTGGCAGCGTCGCCTCGTATCTGCATGCATGATACTGTACCAGAAATGTTCAAGAGCCCGAGCCTGGAATGTACTACCAGGCTCTTCAAAGTGGTTATATACTTTCGTGCGCCTAATAATATTCAAATTATATTACCAACTTTATGACGCATGGCTTGCTACATTGGACATGCAGGGCAGATTACCACTAGTTGTGTGATGATGCATGGCTTGCTTAATATGATATGTAATAAGATTGCTTCTTGTCTCAGTTTAGCCTAAGGCATACAGGCGATATGAGTAAGACAACATAGCCACTATGTTCTCACTGGTGGCTCATGAGTTTAATTCAGCCTTTCTGTGATTTGCTCTATGCTCAAACACTTGAGTCTCAGAAGTGTAGACAAGAGCTCGCGTAGATTCACGGAAAATCATGTTATTATTACGGTAGCATCGACTCCAGTTACGTGACTGGGTGAGGACTTGCCGTTTTCGCAGTTGTTGGTCCCCCATTTTTATCTTGATTCCCTCCGGAGGTTGACGCATATGTACGATGATTGCGGTCAAACGGCGCATACCCTGTAGTGTTCTTACACGGCTACGTAGCTCACAAGCAACCTTCCTCTTACATCTACACTGGTACCCACCTTTGTAGAGAGCATTCTCGGTCACGCGGACGTACGCACAGTAGAAAGCAGCACCTAGCGAACCTTTCAGCGTTCTTGCGCAGCCGTAGTCAATGGCGATTGACCAATCGTTCACGCCCGCGACCAGCGCGAGGGGCCGCCGACGATTCCCGGACGGCTTCCAGACAGGTGATGACAATGCGCTGAATAGCAGTCTGGAGGATGTTACAAGCGTTCCCTTACAGGGCAGACTGATCTGTTTGCGAATTGCGATTAGTACGGGATGTCTCTCGCAGAAGCGGGGGTTGAGCAATTGGTGGGATTGAGCCACCCAGCCTGTTTCTCCAGGGGTGGAAAGCATTCAGCTGGTTTGTATTCGCCTAAATTATGAATTCAAAGGTTTATAGAGATATTCAGCTCCTCATGGCACATCCTAACGAGTCGTTTCACCCTGCAACGTAACGAATGTAGGGGTAAGTGACCTACTCGGCCATGAAGGTGCTACTTGTTACCTATCGATAATTTCCGCCCAAAGTTTATGGTGTTCAGCACTTCTTCCAACACTGGCATATATATCAACCTCAATGCAGATGTACGATCTGCCAACACTTCTGAAAGAGTCTGCCAAAGACGCTGTTTGTTCGCGGCGCTAGTCTTTTCGAACCCCCCTATTTTATGCCGAGCGGCGAGTTGCTGTACTTCTAACAGCGGTTCGATCATGGGCGAGAAATAAGCATTTATCGCTTTTGCTTCTTCGAGCTCGTTGCCGAAGGCCGACAAGAGTTCCCCCAGATCGCTCGCCACTTCATTAAGCAGTGAATCGTCACCAGTAAATCTCTATGTTATTGTGGTCAGCTTATTCGTATAGACGTAATACTACTATTATATTTAGTTAGAACTAGCTACTTATAGGTCTAATATTTAGGTTCTTTATAAAAAAATATATTAGAGGTAGTTTTTGTTTGTTTATATATATATTTTTATAGTAGGTTTATTAGTGAATAGTATTATAATTCCTATAGGTGCTGATAAGCCTAGTTCCTAGCTGGGGTGGCCGGTTCCTGATATCGGTAGCTGAGTTACCTAGAATCGCTCGCTAGGGATAACAAATCAAGCAACTCCTTTTCAGCCCAATCATGTTTAATATCCAATGACCTTAACCAAGGTGAGGGTATAAGGCAACAGATACACCCACGCACATTATACAGAGAGTCCTCCCTCCAGTGACTCGTCGCGCTCTAGCCTCTCCAACCCCGTGCCGACCGCACCATACACCTTGAGCGGGACTGACACATCAAAGCTCTCACAGGCCAAATTTTCCACCGCCACCAGGACGAGGCCGCCCTTGTCATCTTGCGATATCTGCTCCAGCAGGGTGGAGCCAAACGCAGCAGACGGTGGCGCGCTCTCGCTCTCCTCGCCGCTCTTGGCGGGCACCACAAACTCGACCCGAATCTTCCACTCAAAGCTGACGCCGCTGGTGACGAACTCGGGTGTGGCGGATATGGGTATCGTAGGCGTAAACACGATGCGGCGCGAATACATGGTCGTCTCGGAGGAAGCCTCATAGACCTTGCGAGTGACTCGTTGGATGCTGGAGTCGGAGCGCACGGCCAGAGAGGGGTCAATCTTTTCTGACGTCTCTAGCGTGGCGTGGACGGCGTAGCAGGGTACCTCGGCCTTTGTAAAGTCAACGACCATGGTCACGACCTCGCCGAGCCTATAAGCGGGTCGAGGCAGCATGACTGCGCCGACCCTCTTACCGTTTCTCGCAATTTCGAACCGGTTCTGGCTCTGTCCTTCGTTGGCCAAGTTACTCCTCATGATGGCAAGGTGAATGGCCTCTTTTGTCGAGGCCACTTCATCAAACATTGATGGGCGCCGTGACCCGAGGCCGTCTGTCGGCGAGAGCAAAGAATTCGACTTGTCGTCCTTTTGCTGAGCAACAAGCTCATCGACATATGCCAGAAAATCATTAATGTTCCCTTTGTTTTCCACATGTATGCGGCCTTTGCTAGCATGCTTGCGCTTTCCGATAGCCTTGACCAGCGCTTCGTCTTTCAATAAAATATATGGACTCATCAGATCGTGCCCAAGAATCTCGCCATAGCTGTTGACACTGCCGAGCACCCTAAAGGGAATCTCGACGGAACGGACCTGCTGCTCTCGCGTTCCCCCAGCTCTTTGTGTTCCAATAACCAGACTGTACGAAATCTTGAGAGCCTTGCCCTTGTGCGACGGCGGCAGACCTCGGGGAAGGCGAAGAGTATATTCAAAAGAGCGGCTCTCGCCCGGCGCAAGCTGCATATCGACAAACAATATTGACTGGGGAGTGCTCAGTAGAGGAACTGCTTTCGAGTTGGCCGCGCCTCGCATCTCCTTCATTGTGCTTAGCTCGTTGCTGCCCAAAAGGTCGCCGAGCGAGCTGCTAATGGCTCCCCAGCCAAAACTGCGCAACAGACCGCTGTCTCTCCTATTTTGGTCGAGGCCAACAACACCGCTCCCTCGGCCACCGACAACGCCCTTTTTCTTGACTTCGTCGAACTGACCGAGGCTAATCAGAGAGCCGTCCAGCGAAAATGAACCTTGTACTTGGGCGTAGCCCATCATTAAGGACTCTGGAATCTTATTTGACGAGGGAGGTAAGCCCGAGGTCCCTCGCAGTTGTGATAGTCGCGCAGCGCCCCTGGCTGCGGGGTACTCAGAGGCCAGTGTTTCGGAAGAATGGTTGCTCGCGGCATAAAATTCGCCGCTGCTGCGTGGCGTTGCGCTGGCCATGCTGTTACTCGATAGAATACGAGCAGCGGGGGTGAGAGGCTTGTCAGACTCTTTTGGTCGCAGGGCCAGGTGGCTGTTGTCAGTGGCAGCCTCCTCTTCTTCGGGATGTTCTGCTGGAGATCCGGCTGGGAAGTGAAAGTCGGGCATCAGGTTCGGTGACGTTCTAGGCGATCGTCGTCGTCCAATGCCGGGAGTCGAAGGCGCTGTGGAGGAGCGATTCTGCTGACCGTATCTGTCGGAAGGGTATGATGCAGTATGTAGGGGTGATGTCATGTTTCGGGACGCTGGGTGATCTTCGCTATTAGCATGCAGCAAGATGCAGAGTACAGGCAAACTCACTAAGTTGTAGTCCAGCGGCCGTATTTCCTTTAGACATTATTTGCAGGCTCGAGGCACGACTGTGGCCTCGATGCGGCATACTCGGCCGCCCTGAAGTCTCGCTTCGTTGAGTATGGTCATCCATGGTGCTCGCTGAACCAATTGACACTATGGATAAGGATCGTTTATGGGCGTGTCCGGGTCGGGCGTCGGTAAAGGAGCCGCCACCAGAGGGCCACTGCACGGCCGCCGATCGAGGACTAGTCGTCGTTGACGGTATGCTTAGAGATAAAGCCGATCTTCTGTGGCCTCGCCCGTTGCTAGCAGGGGGCGGGGATGCGATGGTGTTGCTGCCTCTGCTGCTGCGGTTCCCTCCGAGGGGTGACGCCAGACTAGAGAGCAGCCGCTGACGGTCCGAATTGTTTCTTCTCTGAGGGGAGGCATGTGGATGCTGGTTTGCCCTGACATTGTCCGATTCCCGCGCGACATTCTTGAACGTTATGGTGCACTTGATGTCCTCGCCAGCAAAGACAGTTTGGTCTCGCCAGTGGACAAAGACACGGATATGACTGTCGGGAGCCATGATTGGCGAGCCTCGTCGTTGTGTGTAGGGGATGACGAATACGGGGGTACCCTGGAGAAAGGGGATGGTAGTTAGAGTCGTGACGACGAAAAGATATGATACGGCATCGCTGAAGCGGCGATTCGCAACGTAGACAGGGCCAGGCAGCGTGGGTTCGATGTGAAGCGCGATAGATCTCAAAGGGGACGGCTGACGTAGCTGGCCAGTTATGGCGGAGCACCCCCCACCAGTCAGCCAAAGCAATCGTGCCTAAGTAGTGCTACCCTGGAACCGAGCTATCGAAGATGAAGGGTTGACACGGCTGTACTGGCAATGGGAAATGTATGCGTGCGGATTCGCGGGTATGTGTTCTTGGTGATGCTAAATATAAGAGTAATATTGGGCATGCTACTGCCTCCAACTTCACGACTTTCGATGTGAGAGCCTCTGGTGTGGAATCTGGCGCAGAATGATTTCGGGACAACACGCCATAAAATGAACGGTCTTATTGGGCATGCCATGGCAGCAAACTGTCAAGACTAGGAAACTCAAATCGTCATCAGTCGTTTTTAAGTCTGCATCCGAGTAAGCAATAGTGGCATGCACATGCTGCTGTCTACACTGCAACCACTCGACGAGAGCGCGTGGGGACGCGGTCTGCTCCATACTATTTAGGTAACTTGCTAGGTGATAACTAGCAAGCCGTATTAGCCACAGAAAGGAGATGGGAAAACCACATGCCACAGCAGGCAGACATCGGACACATGCACGGGTCTGAAAGGTCATGGGCTAGCGATGCATGCAGGAATTATTTGGAGCCCCCCTCTAGGTCAACGCGCAGAGAGGTTGACAGATACGACAAGATGCGGCCCGGCTGCGGAAGAGTGGCAACGCTGCAGCTGCAAGTCGTGTGCTCTTGGGCTACAAGCGACTAGTAATCTGATAGGGTGATAAGTTGAACTGGAGAGGACGAGGAAAAGAGATAGGGGAATCGGAATCATGGCGATCGCCGTGTTAGCATGCAAGGCTGACCGGACCGAAAAATAGGGGTCTGGCGGACAAGTGCGAGTCGCGTGGTGATATGCCTACTGTAACAAGTTGGGTAATCAGTAAATGCAACAACTCAAGACTTGCGGGTTTGAAGACAGGAAAAATCTGTGTGTGCGTGGGGCTGAATCGAGACTATTGCCATCTGTCGGATGGGACTTCTCATATTTTTGGGCCTGAGACAGAGAAGGAAGCACGTGTGTGAGTTCTACACAATGCATAGAACAGGGGACTGGTCGCAAGGAAGCATCGATTGTCGATGTTGTTGTGCGACAACTAGTTAGCGGCTTGGTCAGGAAACAGGATTTGCCCATGCCAACGCCGTCTGCCGCACTAGTCGCATCGTGGCGAGTGGACTCATAGTTACTTGGAGCTGCAAAGGTTGGCGGCAAGCAAGCTTTTGAGTGGAATAAGGTTAAAGGTTGAGACGAAAAGTGACTTGACGAATAGTTATAGGCGAGAAGACGCGGGGAAGTGGGCAAGGGAGGTATAGGTAAAGATTGACGGCGTGTTCTTGGTCTTGTTTGCCGCCCAATTTCCGTTGCGAGATGCAGCGGGTGGCTTTTGTAATGCAGTCTTGGCTCTCGGTTGATGAGGTGATGAAGTCTCCAAGAGAGCCGGGCACCGCATAATGGGTTCTAAAGTCCGATGGCGGCAAGAGCCAGCAGCGAACCATGTCGGCGTTAAGGCAGTGCATGTGAGGGGAGAGAGTTTTAGAGACGACTCATCGAGCATCGGAAGGAAAGTCTGGCCAATGAGGCAATCTCAGCGATATTAGAAAGGACATTCCCTGTCATTTTGCGGACATTGAAAGCGTGACATGGTGCCGGCGTTGTTGGAATCGTCACACGAACGAGTAGATGATCAACGAGTCGGAAACTGATGAGCGGTGTTTGCAGAATCGCTTTGACAGTTGGCTGCCTGGCAGCTTGCTCACCAAAAAGGCCCTTGATGGACTCCCGCGGGACGGGTATCCGTTTGCGCACGATATATCAGGAGAAACGTAATCGAATAGTGTGAGATTGAATGGACAGAGATCGAGGCAAAGCTCTAGCCTTCGCCACGTACTATCAAGGTAGTTCGGGATAAACGACATGATTAGAGCCGCCACACGCCCATCCAATTACCGGCGCCCATTTCTCTTCACCCTGATTGACTACCCTTGCGGAAACATGGAGGGCGTCCGGCGAGAGGGAGGGGCCTAAAGTTTTTTTGGCGGGCACTGCAGCGGGGTAGCTCTCAATTGTAAGGGTGCGGCCCAGCATCGGCTGCCTGGAATAACACAAGCTGGGGACTACCTACCTAGCCAAATAATGATTGTGGTTCAGAGGGGCCCGGAGTAGAGTTGCAGGGGGCCGTACGGAGTAATGAAGGAGAGCTGGTGTGCTGCACAGCGCCTGTCAGTGCATGGACGCAGTGGCTGTAATGTAAATTAATCAGAGCAGACTTATATCGGAGGCTGGGAAATGTTCAGAGAAAGGCAACTATCCGTACAATTTCAGGTAAAAGAAAAGAGGCAAAAAAAACCGGCTCTAGGAGCCGAGACATGCATTAGAGCAACAATCCATCTCGGCCAGCCGGCAAGGTTCTCGAACCTTTGCTATGCGTGCCGTGTCGCAGTGATGCAATGAGGGGGATTACCGGCAGCTCTACTGGTACCTACCTAGGTAGGTAGGTACCTACCTATGGTACCTGACAGGTTTCTGTCAGCGTTTACCCCAGCGCCGACCTGCCGTCGGCCTCCGTAGGCCCGGACCCGAAGTATCATTGGAGGGCCAATCACCTACTCACCAGGTAGCTATCAACCAGGCAGCTACATATCGTATTGTAGGGAAAAACTGCACTTAGCAACTGCAAAGACGAAAATATAAGAGGATAACGGTTAAAAAAAAAAAAGCCAGCTGCTCATGTTGAACTACGCAATTGACAACGCACCACCACCACATGGTCCATCTGATCAGAGCCCAGTGCCACCCTTTCGGATACCATCGCTTGTATGGATAGTGGGCCTGATAATTGTCAGCAAATCGCTACAAGTAATAACTGTACAATGCTTGCTCGGGATTATCTGCATTCACGGAACCATGCATTGACATGATTGGTTGCCCCTCTTCGAGCGCGCTACCCCTCCGCTCCCCGCCATCCACACCATCTAAATCCTGGCTAGTAGACCCAGCTTCGAGCTCTTGCCCCCGCCGCCGTCCTAGTTCGTGGTTGTCCAAGCTACTCGGCGCCAGCAAATGTCCACCCTCACCCCGCTTTATCGTCATGTTCTCTTCATCTAGGCGACAAATCGCAGACACATATTTAACCTGCTCCTCACCCAATTCTTCCCATCTTGTTCGCTCCTCCCTCATCCTCTTATGCTGGTCTGAGAAAGGAAATACTAGTCCATCTCTCATATTCTCTTTTACCCAGATACCCCTCCGCCGTACTTTCTCACACACAAACAGTCCGTCATTATGACTTTGACAGTGCAGCTATCTACGCCCGCTACGGGCAAATATGACCAGCCAATTGGCCTGTAAGTTGTCGTTGCGTGTTGTCTTCTCCGCACGCCCGACCGGCCATGCGCCGCTTACACTACCCCGCCCCCGCGATTCCTTGACTAACACAAACCTCCCCTATAGGTTTATCAACAACGAGTGGGTTGAGGGTGTCGACAAGAAAAAGTTTGAAGTCATCAACCCCTCTACCGAGGAGGTCATCACCTCTGTCTGCGAAGCTACCGAGAAGGATGTCGACCTCGCCGTCGCCGCCGCCCGCAAGGCCTTCGAAACCACTTGGAAGGAAACGACCCCGGCGGAACGCGGCGTGTTGATGAACAAACTCGCCGACATTGCCGAGAAGAACACCGACCTCCTCGCCGCTGTCGAGTCTCTCGACAATGGCAAGTCCATCACCATGGCCAAGGGCGATGTTGGCGCAGTCGTCGCCTGCATCCGCTACTATGCCGGCTGGTCCGACAAGATCCACGGCAAAACTGTCGACGTCGCCCCCGACATGCACCACTACGTCACGAAGGAGCCTGTACGTACAATGATCAGCCTCAGTACAAGTACGGGTCGAAATGCTAACTACGAATATAGATTGGTGTCTGCGGTCAGATCATTCCCTGGAACTTCCCTCTTCTCATGCTTTCCTGGAAGATTGGCCCTGCCCTGGCCACTGGCAACACCATCGTCATGAAGACTGCTGAGCAGACTCCCCTCTCTGCCCTCGTCTTTGCCCAATTTGTCAAGGAAGCTGGCTTCCCTCCTGGTGTTTTCAACGTGATCTCTGGTTTCGGCAAGACCGCCGGTGCCGCCCTCTCCGCTCACATGGACGTAGACAAGATCGCTTTCACCGGTTCCACCCTCATCGGCCGCACCATCCTCAAAGCTGCTGCTTCCTCCAACCTCAAGAAGGTCACTCTTGAGCTCGGTGGCAAGTCCCCCAACATCGTCTTCAATGATGCCGATATTGAGTCTGCCATCTCCTGGGTCAATTTCGGCATCTACTACAACCACGGTCAGTGCTGCTGTGCTGGTACTCGCATCTTTGTCCAAGAGGGCATTTACGACAAGTTCCTCGAGGCTTTCAAAAAGCGCGCTGCCGCCAACACTGTCGGTGACCCCTTTGACACCAAAACTTTCCAGGGTCCTCAGGTCAGCAAGCTCCAGTACGACCGCATCATGAGCTACATCCAGTCTGGCAAGGATGAGGGTGCCACTGTCGAGATCGGTGGTGAGCGTCACGGCGACAAGGGCTTCTTCATTAAGCCTACCATCTTCTCCAACGTTCGCTCCGATATGAAGATTATGCAGGAGGAGATCTTCGGCCCCGTCTGCTCCATCTCCAAGTTCTCCACCGAGGAGGAGGTCATCAAGCTTGGCAACGAGACCACCTACGGTCTCGCCGCTGCCGTTCACACCAAGGATCTCAACACCAGCATTCATGTCAGCAACGCCCTCAAAGCTGGTACCGTCTGGGTCAACTGCTACAACCTTTTGCACGCCTCGGTTCCCTTTGGAGGCTTCAAAGAGTCTGGAATCGGTCGTGAATTGGGTGAAGCGGCCCTCGATAACTATCTACAGACAAAGTCAGTCACTGTCCGTCTGGGAGGCCCAATGTTCGGATAGAATCAAATTTGTACCTATAAAAAGCCCAGACAAGCTCTTGGGACATCAACACAAAATTTTGAATCTCGTTAGCCTAATAAATTGACAACTTATCCACGACGTATTACGATAGGCTGAATTTTGAGAAATTTGATGGGGAGCTCGCGTCTCGGATCGCGCAGAAAGCGCTGAACAACGGACACGCGAGGTAGTAGACGTGCCACATATCGATAGAGAAGCAATGGAATTATTTGACTCCATATCGGTCATTTATATCTTGCGCGCAGACTTTCCAAGAACACTGCGACGGCCAAGTCAAGATAGTGAGCTCAGCAAGCCCTAGCGTCAAGGTCTCACTTTATCAGGGACTCAAGTTTAGCGAATGGTGCGCCCCACTCTTGGCGTCAAGTTGAGCTCATAAGCTAAATTAGTGAGCGGAGGCGGTATGAAATAATCCAGCCTCATTAGTCTAGGGGTTACGACGTTGGATTTTGACCACAACCAATCATTCCAAAAGCATCAGTTCGAATCTGATATGAGGCTTCAAACATTTACTTTTTGCTTCGACCACACAAATGCATGCGTTGCCTGAACCGCATGTTAAGCACCGCTGGCTGTTGGCCTTTTTTTTTTTTTTTTTTTTTTTTCCCTTCTCCTTCTTCTTCAGTCGATATAATTCTAATTTCGTATCCGGGCCTGACGTATCAGAGGCCGGAGCTTTGACACAGACTCCTATCACCTTGCCACGATGCACGTCGGTTGGGAATAGCGTGCTCGCCGGGCTTCGGTTCATTACAACCCCGGACCCGCCTCCCCGGTCGCTCGTTTATTGAGTTTCTTATCATACTGTACGGTTATTACCCGTCGATTGCTGTGGATGGGTATGTACCAGGAGCGACTCCGTAATTACTGTTGATTATGAACGTTCGGGCCGGACACCGAGCAGCGCGTCGCGCGAGAATGGCGTTTTGCTGGTGCGTGCACGATCTCGCATGACTAGCGGCAAGCAATACCTAGCTTCAGAGCTTCCTTTTGATATACGCAAGGATCATGCAAATTACTGGGACGAGCGCTGGCGCATCGCAATATTCGTTACGCAACAGTAGCCGGGCTGGTTGCGAATCCTCATTTTGCGCGGAGGCAAATCGAATCGCATTCAGTGCCAGGCTCCCCTGCTTGCAATCTAACTCTCGTTAAGGATTACAGGGGACATGGATGATAGTGCCAATAGTCTTTTATTAGTGAGCCGAGAGCTGATGTGACAGCTTCCAGGTACTGTGTGATTGAGGGGGAATAGAGCAATGCTGCCTGGGGATTGATGAAGTGGTTGCAGGAGACGGTGGAAATCAAGAACAAATGAATGGGATGGTATTGATGGAGAATGTCTCTGATGCAAGACAGAAAAGAAAGAAACCATTGACGGGCGCTTCTAGGACAATGTTGTTGTGCTTGATGCTGGTCATTGCTGCCCCGGCAACAGGGATTCAGGCTACCCTGGTTTTAGACTATTATTAGAGGTTGCTGGCAACTGGCGGGCGGCCAGGTAACTTTAGAGGGGGAGGGGGCTAAGTTAGCATCATTCAGCGTCGTCAAGGCACAGGGCGCCTCTCGCATTCTGCACTGTCAGATCCCTCGAATTCCCGTGCTTGAGCATGAAGTTCCCACTATCTTGTTGAAAGCACTGATCAAGGAGAATCTCCAGAATTCACCCAGCTTTTTTTTTGGCGCATTGACGGAGGTGAACCTGTTGGCCGTTTATGACCTTGCACACCTCGGCCAGCTATCAGTGGGTACCTAGCCTAGGTAGGTCCCTAAGCTAAGGTAGTACCCGTACCTACCTAGGTAACAAGTGGCCAAGCCCCCACAGGAGCTCCCAAGCTCCTCCGTCAAGCGCTGTATTGATTTTTCTTGTTCCCAAACTGTACCAACTTGTACTACCCGAGCCAAAGTTCTCCTCGATTGAGCACGACACCATTTACAAACACAACAAAACTTTATCGTGTCACTAAACTTGTGGGCGGTCGGCTGCTTCCTAAACGTCTGACACTCTTTTTCCTCTCCTAGCAACCGTCCTCTGATTATAGAGATCCTGTCGTTTCCCCCTTCGCTTCCTCCATCCTCACTCCTTCTGTATGTACCTCTCTCGCTTTATCTTCCCGGGAGGACGCGAACTCGGCTCGGACACTGACAACAGTCTCAGCTCTTTTATTGCTACATATACGCTCGACGCCGTTGTATATAGATCTTGGCTAGTGCGCGGTTCTCTGTCTGCCGATTATACTGCCCATCAGACCCTCATTTGTCGCCCGAGATACCAACATCACCCACCCCGATCGTCCACACTAACAGAACTCGGACATTGCATATACACCCGTCCCCTCAAGTCAATGGCTACGAAATGGTTGCTGTTACGCCATCCAACAGCCGGTTGAAGCTGACTCCCTCCAATTCACCGTATCTTGGACGTCCTTCAAGATCCCCAATGCGCGGCCGACAGCAAGAATCCTGGCTCTCCTTGCGGAGAGTCGTCGGCACTACCTGCCGTTCGCAGACCGGTTTCGACACCGTAAATTCTTCCATTGCTTATGTTGCTGGGGGAGCTGTCGTGGTCGTCAATGTCGAAAATGGAACCTACAGCCAGCATTTTTACCGAGCTCGTCCTGCTGCTGTCCCTGTCCATAATGCCCTCAACATTCTGCAGAACACCTCGAGCACGCCCACCACCACTACTCCCAAGGCCAATGATAGCCGCGGCAGAGTCGCTCCATCAAATAGAGACTCCGTCTACGGCTCGCTGGATTGGGCCGATTCTCCCACCTCCAAAACCTGGACCAGCAGAGAAAGGATCAAGGCAGCCACCTGTGTTGCCCTCAGCCGAGATGGCAAATTTCTTGCCGTAGGCGAAACCGGTTATGCTCCTCGCGTCCTAATCTTTAACCTCCAAGAAGCATCATCCGATACACCGCTCGTCTCCATCAGCGAGCACACCTTTGGTGTAAACGCCGTGGCTTGGTCGGCGGATTCACGATATCTCGCCTCTCTGGGTGCCGCCAATGATGGCTTCCTCTACATCTGGAAGGTTGACCCTCGTACTGGACAAACAAGGCTGTTCCAGCAGAACCGATGTACTTCGTACATCCGACACATGACGTGGATGGGAAGCAACCTGATTACACTTGGCGTGCGACATGTCAAGATTTGGAGGATCGAGGACGGGTCTTCTTCTCCGACAAAGAGTAGGCACTTTAATGACTCTACTCCTTCTACACCGACATCTTCCCAGAAAACGCTCCCCGGCCGTAATGTCCTGTTGGGTGGCCTCCTCGATGCTACCTTTACCTGCGCTGCCGTGGACGGAAATCGACTGCTTGTATGCACCGAAGCTGGCGATGTTTGCATCATGGACGATGACGATCGACAAATGAAGCTTGTCAAGGCGGTCACGTTGAACTTTGCGATTACGACTATTACCATACGTGGAGATGTTGCCTATGTTGGATGTAAAGACGGTTCGTTCGCGACTCTGGATGTATCAGCTGTCATGGACGGCGGAGGTGACGATTGCGTCTTGACCACGGCGACGGCAGCTACTGGAGTGCTCGCTCTGGGCTTTTTAAACGATAACCTCGTCACCATTGACTCAAAACAGTCCATCGATATTTGGTCCCGCGATCATCTACCAGGTCAAAAGCAGGACGCAATCGCTCACATTCCCATCCCTGGCCATGGCGAATCCATTAACGGAGTGCATCCGCTTCGCCGCCCGAATAAGCCGGATGCTTCATTCATCACGTGGTCTGGCTCAGGCAATGTGACATTTTGGGATACAGAGGGCCGACAGAAGATGTCGGTAGACGTGCCCATCGATGCGGTTGAGATTGACTCGGAAATGGGCGTCAGCAACCAAGCCACTTGCGTCGAAACATTGCGCAACGGCAAGCAGCTTATCATCGGAGACCGCCTCGGTATCTTAAGAATCTTTGATGTGGATACCAAGGAATTGTTGCTCGACACCAAAGCCCACTCTATGCACTGTGTTGGTATTAGCGTCTGCGAGACCCCTAAGAAACTTCTCATTGCGAGCTGCGGCCGTGACAGGACGGTACAGCTCTTTCACCAGCTGGAAAATGGGCGGACTGAACATTTCCAGACACTCGAGTTCAGTGCACGGGTTGTTCAAGTTCTAGTCCCGTCGGATGACAAAGTCATTACTTGTTCTCTGGACCGTTCTTTACAGATTCATGACCTGGTTACTCGTGATGGCGAGCCCGACGTCATTGCAGCGATCCCATCCAAGATCATCTCTCTCAAAGCATCACCCACGAGCCTGCTTATGGGGCCTGACCGCCGCAGCGTCTACATTTCGCTGTTAGATCGATCCGTATTCCAGTTCGACCTCTTCACTGGACGGCAAGTCTCTTGTTTCAAGTGTACAGATGAAGGCGGCGTCGAGTCTGCTGTGCTAGATGGTTTGACCCTTGGTAACTGGCCGGCTCGCGATCTCGACTTCATTCTGGGCACTTCCAACACCGATAAATCGATTAGGTTGTATGATGCTCGATCAGGCTTGTTTCTCGACCGTGAATGGGGGCACACAGAGGCCATCAACGGAGTGTGCATCGTGGAGGATGATGACGGTTCAAAGAAGGTGGTCAGTGCCGCATCAGACGGCACTATCATGATTTGGCTGTTGGATTTTACTGAGTTTTCCCCACGATCTATGAGCCGGGAAGTGTCACCCGCAAAAGAAATCAGCATCACTGGCAGACCCACGTTGCGAAAGGTCCTCTCTCGAGCCGAGCTTGCCGAGTTCCAGCGCTCGACCCCCAACAGTAACAGACAAAAATCACCGCCCCGCACTTTACCGCGACGAAGTTCGCGTCTCAATCTAAAAACCCCTCCTTGTACACTGAACGGACAAGGCAACAGTACAATCATTGAAAGCACGCCGTCAAGGCGCAGACCTTCTGAGAGCCAGGGAGCTAGTCCGCCGCCTAGCCCTAAGGGACGCGTCAGTCGCCGACCGTCTTTGCCAGCGATGGGCGCTGTGGCACGCAAGAAAACCTCGGCAACAAATCTGCGAGCGCAAAACACGTTGAATACAGCCACAGAGCAAGCATGCCGTACATTGCGAGCATACCGGCGCAAGCTCTCGTCTGCCGAGCCAATCACTGCCGAATGTTTGACAGAGCTGGATCAAGAACTTCGTCTGACAGCTGCCGCCTTGGGAGACCGCGCCATTCGTAGCAAGGCTATGAATGAAACTGTTCTCAGTGGACTACTGGACCAATATTCTGAGCGACTCGTCACATTGCTTGACGAAAAATTACGACTCACTACGCCGCCCAAGGACAGAGGGTCGGGCAACCCTATTGAAGAGCGCTTTGGCAGTGCCGAGAGCAGCTCAAACACATCATCATCGCCATGATTCTTTTCTTCTTTGCTTTGTATTTAAACTTGAATTTTGTATTTGTCTGGGTGCATGGGATTCCTGTCGCATCCAGTGGTTGGATGACATGGGAGTTACGGTGTTATTTATTCCTGCTTGGTTGCAATACTTGGGCTTTACTAGTGCATTGATGCGAGGAGAGAAGAAAAGTCTCCTGCGCACTGCGATGATACCATTGGGACGGCGTTTTTGCGATTTAACACTGTGCGTTTCTGCATGGTATATCGGCTGCGTGTGACTTCCTCCTGGATGAGGACAGTGTTGCAAATATGTGTGCTATAACAGAGTAGGATAATCGAAACGATTCTATCTTGAGCTTTGTAGTGTTTGGTCAGAGTGCAGTAAAAGCTGGCAGTGTGATGATTCTGTTGGTGTCGAGAAAACGTGGTGGACAGCACCAGTGATCGTAGGCTCGTTTGCTGTAATATAGGTACCTAGGTAGGTATCCAGCGCCACCAAATGTAAGCTTTTTACCCCACGGCTTTGACCTCAGCAAACTAAAAAGAATAGCACGTCTCCAACGCATCCTCCAACCCAAGCAGCTTCTTTGATTCTCTTCGTGATTTTTGTCCCTTCATCTACTCTTGGTCCGGAAATCGTGGAGCAGTTGCGCTGCCCCGGCCGCCACCGCCGCCGGCCAGCATGATAAGCGTCGCGCTCATGAGCGTCGTCGTCGAGGGGCTCTTCATCCTCTACGTCTTCTTCGACCTGGTTATCCGCGGCGGCCGGCTGCGCCGCTTTCTCTGGAAGCTCGGCCTGTGGCTGCTTCTAATGATGCCCGGCGTCGCCATGCTCAACTTTGACTTTACGTCGCAGGTGCAGGTCGACGTGAGCATGTCCATCATCCTATCCACCTTTGTGAGCGCCAGCATCTGGATCGTCATGTTCGACCCGGACATTTCGCGGACCGTCACGCTGGTCCAGTTTGGCACCCTCGCCGCATCGTGCGTCATCACCGCGCTGACCATTCTCGGCGGCCGCGGCGACGGCGGCTGGGACGAGAAGCTGGCGTTTATGCTGCGCGTGCCCGGCATCGTCGGCGCCTTTTTCGTGCGCTTGCCCTGGGACGGCCCGCGCATCGCGAGGGGCCTCTGCTGGACGCTAATTTGGCTCTGGGCCTCGCGCACCGATGCAGACGAATACTATCCGCCGGACAATCTACAGTGGCTGAAGCGCACATTGCAAGTCAATGGAACCGTCTTGGAACTCGACCGAGCAAGATAGGCTGGGCAGTTGGGGGGTGATGATAGTACGTGTATCATATTGTCTTTTCAGTCAGCGAGCATATTCCGGCGCTTCTACTTTGACTTATACTTTTCCTTTTCCTTGAAAAATCTTCGAATGTACTGTTTTTCTCTTCCTCGTTTCAAAGTTTTTACTTCAATTTCAAAGACAAGATTTATCGACTTGTTACCCTCGTGAAGCTATTTTACCCCCGCGTCCATCGCTGACGATCCGTCTAGCGCCTGCAGCAAGCCCGGGCTAGCCTGATTTAGGCGATACAGTGGACATTACAGTGGACCGACAGGCACTTCCCCCCTAAAGTTTGGCCATCTTTTGGAGCAACTCGTCTCCTTCATATCAACTCACGTGATTTCTCGACATTCGTTCGCATTTGTGAAAAATCAAAGACGCCAGAAGCCGACAATCATTTACCGCAAAACGACGCGCAAATTCATCGAAAATCAAATGATAGTCATCTAGAGCTTAATACTTGCCCGCGGCCGCGCCTCTCAACACGCGTTTCGGACCCCCTTGACGCGCCGACGCCCAGTGGCAGCTCGATCCCGCCCGCGTTGGCGTCTCCGGGCCGCCTCGGACAACACCCAACATCAGCTCCGGCCCCCGTCTCGACCGTGGCGCCTATACAACTACTCGCACAGCGCAACGGCCCCCTCGAGCATCGGCGAGGCGGGCCTAAGCCCGGCATGAGTACCCCGACGACGTACACACCTCTTGAGTCACTTTTCCTCTTCCAATCCCTCCTCAATCACGGTATCGACGCCGACGCGTTTACGCACATCTCGGAGACGCTGAGGAGCAATGCGCTGATCAAGAGCGGAGAGACTTTCGATGCCGCGCGGCTGAGCCCCAACGCGCTACAGCAGCTGTTCCTGTTGCTTCTGCGCGAGGAGCTCAGGAGCGACGCCGAGCGCGCCGAGGCAGCCCAGGCGGGAGCTTCGCCGTCCAAGAAGCGAAAGATTACAGCCCCGTCCATACCGACACTGAATGAGGCCTACCAGCATGTCAGCAAAGTGCCGGCATTGGTGGAGCGCCTGTATGCTCGCTACCGTGACCACGTTGTGAGGCAGATCAGAGAGGATGAGCGCAAGTTCGCCACGGTACAAAAGGAGATACAGCTGTTGGAAAAGAGCGAAAAGGAGCGTTTGGCCAGGTCAGCGTCCCAGAGCGGCGCGCCCGTCCTCGCCCCGCGTGACACCAAGAATACTCCCTTGGGTTCCAACAGTTCTAGCCCATCGCCGGGATCGACACCAGGAGCTGTGCCCGGCATCAAGAGGGGCGCCGTGGTTCCAACACCAAAAGCTCCTGGAGCTGGCGCGCGGCCCCCAGCGGTAGCTGGACATCCGCACATGCCAGCGCCAACACCACCGAAAAGACCAGCACCATCATCAAAGCCCGCGAATGGTACTCAGCCAACAGCTGGTCCGCCACCGCAGTCGCAACAGCAACCTCCTCAGCCTCCGCGACCTGGCCAGGCTTTACAACCTGCCAGACCTGGCGCTACCCCTGGTGGCTCAAAACCATACCCAGGAACCCATATACCCATCCCTCAACAAGGCACCTCTCAAAACCCCGCTGCCCAAGCCCAATTACAACAAGCGCAGGCGGCAGCGCACGGCCAGCAACGTCCCATCCCCAATCCTCCCAGCCTAAGCCACGCCCAGCAACAACCTCCACAAGGCATACCGCCGCAACATCCTCAGCACCGCCCGATTGCGGTCACTGCAGGTCATATATCTGGCCGTCCAATACAGCCGCATCCTCAGACTTTTCGACCTCTGGCGTCCGCATCGCCGCATCCGACGCCAGCAACTCAAAATGTCCCGCCGAAATTGGCCCCAGCCCAGCCACCGCCCGGCCAACATAAACCTCTCTCTAGAACACACTCACCTGCGCATCTGGACAAGTCGCCGTATGGTCCCCCGAAGCCCGCCATTCCCGAGCACATGATCCGCCAAGCAGTCAGCACACCGCAAGGCAAGCGATCCGCTGCCCCGTCGCAACCTCAAACTCCTGTACAAGTCAATGCTATGCCGTTAACTAGAGGATTCGGCACTAAATGGGCGTCTCACTCCACCCCGTCAACGCCCAGGCCGATCATGGAGGAGCCCGAGAGCCCGGCCTTTGAGCCTGTCAGTCCGCCCCAGCGAGCTAGCTCAATCGCGCGGGGATCGTCAAGATCCTTGTCTGTCAAGGACACGCCAAAGAAGCTGGAGCCCGCGAGCCGGAACCGCTCATCCCGTACCAGCCAACCAGACAGAGCTGTCAGCTCCACGCCGTCCGCAGCCGGGACAAGGCGCAGCCAGTCAGCCGTCTCCCAGTCAGCCGTCTCCCAGGCAGACGAACCATCCACGGACTATCCCACAAAGGTCAAAATGGAAGCTTCTACTCCACGCCTACACGATGAAACCGGAGACACCACTGCAGATGAAAGTGTTCATGGTAAGCACATGGCAACTCCAGGTAGCGTTTCGTCGCGGCCGTACAAGCGGAAGCGACAAGATACCCCGCAGCAGCCTCCTGTACCACCAACTCATGTGCTATGGACACGAGGTTTCACCAAAGTCTCGTCATCGGCACTAGATCAGATCTCGAGCCATAGAGATGCGAATATGTTTGCCACGGGTATCCGCGAGCGCGACGCACCTGGCTACCACCAGATTGTGCTCCAGCCCCAGGACATTACGAAAATCCGCGCAGCAATCAAGCATGGCAATAAGGCTGCCTCTACCGCTGCGTCGAACCTTCCCGGTGGTGACCCTGGCGGCCCGAGCGTTTGGCTGCCCGCCTCGGAAGACCTGACACCGCCTCAATCCATCATCAACAGCGCACAGTTGGAGCGGGAGCTTGTTCACATGTTTTGCAACGCCATCATGTACAATCCGGACCCCGACCGCGGCCCCGGCCGGGCATTCATGAAACGCTTACGCGACGACGAAGAGGAAGTGGTGGGTTATCGCGTCGACGAGGATGGCGTGGTCCGGAACACGCGCGGCATGTTCGTCGAGGTCGAAAAGCTTCTCAGCGACCTGCGCAGTGCAGAAAAGGACCGCGAGCCGCCGCCGCCCGCCGCCGCAACTGCTGCCACGGGCACTGCCGCTGCCGTGGCTACGACGGAAACGAGTGCGGCTGCGGCTGATGATACGGCAGAGGAAGATGACGAGGGAGAGGGGGACGGTCCATCGTCGTCGAAGAGACGGCGCGTCTCCGCGAGAAGCTAGAAGCAACCCGCGTTGACCCGAGAAGCAGAACGGGCGAGGAACCCTTTTCTCAGACGATGGAATCGGTAGCAGCAGAGGATGGGATAGCTTGTGTTTGATCACTGTGTACAGCGAATCCTCTTCTCTTTTTTGAATCTTCAAACACGTGTTTAAGCGAACTTGACATGAGAAATGCGAGTAGTCGTGTCGACACCAATGTATAATTCATAATACGCTCATAGCATTGTATATATTGGGTGCTATGCTACCTCCCTCCAAAATATGTTTGTGATGCACCAATACCTAAACGCCGTGTAGCCCTCTACTCTCCCACCATATGATATCATACAAGGAATGCGATGCTGCGCGCGACAATATAATATACAAACCCGTCAAGTCGGCTTTGCACCGCCTTGTGAGGAGGCGGACTGGTTTCTCGACTTGCTCTGGCGGTCCTTGGCGAGCTTGCGCGGCCAGTCGGGGCACGTGTCTATATTCTCGCGGGGGAGGAGTACTTCTAGAACGAGAAAGAAGAGGTAGTCGACGACGGCGCAAAGGCAAAAGAGCTTGCCGGCCCATATGCCGCAGCCGTAGTAGCGCTTGAGGCGGTCGACGAGGGCAAAGTTGCGGACGCGGGAGCCGTTATAACCGCCCGTGTCGAAGCCGTAAAAGACCTCCTCGGGGATGGTGCCGGTGACGCCGTCGTAGACGCGCTCGGTGCGCTGGGCGACATTGTCCCACGAGTACATCTTCTTGACCTCGTCGTGGAAGCGGTCGGTGCGGACCTTGCCGGCGCGAACGGCAGTGATGGCCTTGCCCGTGGCGAGGACAAGGTCGTCCTCCTCGGGCTTGGCAAAGGTAGTCATGTGCGAAGGCAGCACCTCGGGGATGCCACCGACCTGCGTGCAGACGACGTATAGGCCGCAGCTGGCGGCCTCGACGATGACGGTGCCAAAGGCTTCAGTGAGGGACGGGTGCAGATAGATGTGGCCGCGGACCATGACGTCGCGCACCTCTTCGTGGCGGACGGGGCCAAGCATCTCGACGCGGTCCTGGAGTACATTGTTCTCAATCATCTGCTCAAGGTCAATGGCCTTGGGACCTGAGCCGGCAATGATGAAGCGCGTGTTGGGGTGGTTTTCCAGGATGCGCGGAATGGCGGCGGTGAGCAGGTCGGTGCCCTTGTTGTAGAATAGCCGCGAGATGACGACAATGGTAATCATGTCGTTGGGCCCAAAGCGCGTGGGGCTGCGCTCGGGGCCAAAGGCGCTGCTGGGGTCTCCGTGAACTGGATAGTCGCGTGGGCGAAAGTTTTCTGCGACTACGGCGTTGGGAATGACGGAGACCATGAGAGGATCTAATGACGCTCTCAATACCGTGTTTTCTTTGCTATATACTAGTCAGCATCGGTTGCGGGCAGTGATGCGTCGCATACTGACCATGTGTGGCTGACGCATATACTGTGGTCGACGTCACTCAAGAAGAACTTGAGAAGCTTGTTGGTGAGAATGCTCGCAGCGTCGGCAAAGCCAAACAGCGAGTGGTCTGTGAAAACGGTGCGCAGGCCCATGGTCCGGGCATGCAGAATCGCCTCGTTGCACATGCTGCTCAGACTGCCGTGGCCATGGACAATCTCAATCTGTTCGCGGATGCAAATGTTACGGAATATGGGAAAGAAGGAGAAGACGGTGGGAAAGGTCGCTTCGCGGTAGATGATGAAGAAGGGCACATAGTACACTTTGAGGCCGTTGGTGAGGTAGCGGACGCCTGTGCGGTTGCCGTACGCGTGCGTGATGATGATGACCTTGTGCCCGCGATCAATGAGCTTGCTCGAGACCTGGTAGATGTGCGCCTCGACGCCCCCGGGTTGGGGGAAGAAGAAGTCGCTCACCATGGCGATATTATACCTGCGACGGCCCATGATTGATGAGGAGGCAGCTACCACAGCCCTTGTCCTCTTGTGTCTGGCCTGGCAACTCTGGCGCGCCTCATTGGGGTGAGATGCGGCGTTGAGATGGGCTACAGGGAGCTCATAGCTGGCCTCCAGTAGCCGCGCCTCCTGGCGATGCGCCAAGTGATGACTGGCTGCCAAATGGCGACCCCTGCGCCAAGTCGTGCCTGGTGGGGTCGATAAGCTCAGCGGTGTAAACCAGCAGAATTGCGATAAGCTGTGGCGCGCCCAAATTTTTGGGAAGCAAGCTGTTAGCGGCGGGACAATGTACAAAGAAAGAGAAACAATTTCAAAATAGTACGACTCTCAAGATCGCATTAAGGCACAACGACTACCCATTGGGTCTTGCAACGGAATGTATGCGAGATATGTGCCTTCTGCCGGCGGTCAGGCTGCTGCGACCAGCTCTGGCGGGCACAACGCTCCTCGTGTGGCGGGCCAAACGAATGCGCCAGCTACAAATCCGGCAGAAGACGAGTCGAGCTCGAAAAAGCCAAAACGGAAGAGGGCTGACGCGGACACGGTAAACGAATCTACAGGCAGAAAATCCAAGAAGTCCAAAACGGCGGATCGAGAAGCCGGCGAAAAGACGAAATCTGCAAAGACAAAAAAGGACAAGAAGGAAAAGAAGGATAAGAAGAAGAAGCGATCAGAAGAGGATGAAGAAGAGACTCAAGTAAAAAGGAATGTTGACGCAGACGGCGATACATCCCTGACTGGCACGGAAGCCGCTGCAGTTTCCGAAAAGAAGAAGGCCAAGCGCGACAAGAAGAAGCGAGTCGAAGAGTCGCCCGCCGAAGACGACGACGACCAAAATGAAAGACACAAATCTGTACTCGAACAGATGGCCAAGTCGCTGAAAATGGCGAGTGAGGCTGCCGCAAATCAAATCGCAGAGGAGCCTGAGGAGGAAGTTGAACAGCACGGCCTAGAGCCACTGCCACAGCCCGAGCAACCCAAAGAGGAGGATGCCACACTCACATACGATACCCTGCCTTCTTGGCTATCAGCTCCCATCCGCGTATCGCAGTCTACACGAACCAGCTTTATCGACGTGGGCATTCCCGCCAAAACGGCCGAGGCATTGCGGATTAAGGGCTATGCCGACGCATTTGCCGTCCAGACCGCCGCCATTCCTCTCTTATTACCGAACAATAAGAGCCTTCCAGGTGATCTTTTAATATCCGCTGCTACTGGTTCGGGAAAGACGCTAGCCTACGCACTGCCCATTGTCGACGACATCAGCCAAGGCGTGGTGACGAGGCTGCGCGCGCTGGTGGTCCTACCCACTCGCGAACTCGTACGACAGGCGCAACAAGTCTTTGAGCTTTGCGCCAAGGCCTACGAGGGCAGCGACCGGAAGCGCGTGCGCATTGGCGTCTCGGTCGGCAGCCAGCAGCTGAAAGCGGAGCAGGAAATGCTGATCGAGCGGGAGTCGAGATATGACCCAGAAACATATAACAAGATACTGCAGGAAAATCTGAAGGCCAAGGGCTTACCCGCATCGGCCGACGTGGAAATGGACGACGAGGACCGAGACGCGCGACTCGGCCCATGGAACGGCGAAGTCGTGGAATTCACATCGACGGTCGACGTGCTCCTCTGCACGCCGGGCCGTCTCGTCGAGCACATGGAGCAGACGCCCGGTTTCAACCTCGACTACGTGCGGTGGCTCGTCATCGACGAGGCCGACAAGTTGCTCGCGCAGAGCTTCCAGGGCTGGCTGGAGACGGTCATGGCGCGGTTCCGCGCGTCGTCGCTGTACGGCGCGCGCGACTTTCCTGGCATGCCGCACACTGGCGTGCGCAAGGTGGTGCTGTCGGCGACGCTGACGCGCGACCTCAGCTTGCTGAGCCAGCTGGCGCTGCATTGGCCGCAACTTGTCGTGCTGGATGCGGAAGATGGTGCGGTCGCCGCGGCTGAGACGCAGCAGGTCTCGGAGCACACGTTACCGGCGCTGCTCCGCGAGTTTGCCACACGCGTGCACGACGCCAACCTCAAGCCGCTGTACCTGCTGGAGCTCTTGCGCGGGGGTCTCATGGCGGCGCAGGAACAGTCCGCGATGGCAAGTGTGGAAGAGGTCGATGCCAAGTCGGACGCGGGCTCAAACACGCCCAGTTCCGACTCGGATTCGTCATCTGACAGCAGCTCAGATTCAGAATCAGACTCTGACAGCGACTCTGATTCCGACTCCAGCTCCGACTCCAGCTCCGACTCTAGCTCCGACTCATCATCCGACTCATCGTCCGACTCCGACTCGGCGGCGCCCGCCACGCCCCAAAAGCCTACCAAGCTCCCCATGGCCCTCATCTTCACCAAATCCAACGAGTCCGCGCTGCGCCTATCCCGCCTCCTCGCGCTGCTCGACCCCTCCCTCGACACACATATCAGCACCGTCACCTCCACAACGGCCACCTCGCAGCGGCGCCGGACCCTGCGCGCCTTTACCGACCCGTCCTCGCCGGTGCGGCTCGTCGTCGCGTCGGACCTCGTCGCGCGCGGCATCGACATTCCCAACCTCGCGCACGTCGTCAACTACGACCTGCCCGCGAGCCTGGCCGGATACGTGCACCGTGTGGGTCGCACGGCGCGCGCGGGCCGCCCCGGCCGCGCGTGGACGCTGGTGGCCGACGGCGAGAGCGGCTGGTTCTGGGGCAAGATTGCAAAGGGCGCCGGCGTGCGCCGCGCGCAAAAGGTGGAGCGCGCGAGAGTGGAGGAGATGAGCGAGGAGAGGGTGCGCGAGTACGAGACGGCGCTGGCGAAGCTCGGTAAAGAAGCGCGGGAGCGACGGAGGAGGTAGAAGTGCGGAGGACCTGCATCAGCATAGCAATTGTATTTTAGGGGTAATTATTACAAGGCGTTGAATTAACAAGGTGAGTTGAACATTGCTTGTAGGAGCGAAATCGGGCAGTTTAAATGTAGTTTAGTGATACTGTCTAGTCAAAGTGAGCAAATCTCCGGTTCAAAGTCAGTGAGATTCGAAACCAACGCCTAGCTAAATCAAGTGCGTGAATGAATGATGGGCTACACAAGACACCTTTTGTCTCAATCTTGATTCTCCGTCATGATTATCGAGCAAGCATCATCGGGCTGCCTCGGCGTAGGTTGACGGTCCAGCAACAGGAGTGGAAGACGCGCCTTGCTGAGATGCTTGCTCGCCGCCCAACAACCTGCTGTGCTCGTCGTAGTCGTCGTCCCCTTCGTCTTCTGGCGTTCGCAGAGCCGTCCACCAGTTCGTACCGGGTCGCATCAGTATCAGACCGAGAATCTATGCCCAGCTGTTAGAAAATCTCGCACCACCCAACACTTGCCATCTTTTTCCTGTCTTTCATGAGCTGTGTAGCAACTCACCTGCATCAGCGCCACCGTCAAGACCACCGCAAACGCAATCCCCGCGTGCGTCGCCATGGCGGCCCGCCACGGCCCCTCGCACGCCTTGTCCCTGTTATAAATCTCTCGGCACGTCTGCTGTATCAAGCTCGCAAACGGAAACGCGCGGTCGTTCACGTCGGCGTAGCCGCAGCACCGCAGCGTGTCCTGGACGCGGCGGACGGCGTCGGCATCGCGCGCGTCGTACAGGCGCTGCCAGGCGGCGTCGAGCGCGCAGCCGCGCGAGGGAGATGCGAAGCCCTGCACGAAGATGGTGGCGAGCGCGGTGGCGACGACGGCTTGCAGGCCCTGCAGGGCGGCGGGCAGGACGCGGAGGACGGAGGTGGAGGAGGAGGAGGAGGTGTGGAGGAGGTTGGGGTAGACAAAGGCGTTGAGAAAGGCGGCGACGGGAAGGATGACGGTGACGACGGTGACGACGGGGGAGAGGGGGAGAGAGAGGTGCTGGCTGTGGAAATGGAGGACGCTGAAGGGAATGGATTGTCAGCGGTGCTGTTCGAGGCGCTTGTAAATGCACAGAAGATGGAGGGGAACTTACACAGCAATGGCAAACAGGACCAGGCTGGCCTAGAGTGCGGAATTAATAAATCAAGCTTGATGAGGGAAAAAAAAAAAGACAAAAAGAAAGAAACACATGTCAAAATATCAGCGGTGTAGATGGTTCTTCATACCGTCATGTAGACGATGCCTGGGTTGAAGCTGCTTCCCATGTCGCCCGGTCGGTCGCGCGCAGACAAGCGCCTCCTGGTGTGGCGATACTCGTGACGTGCTTCAGAAATAACGGTTGGAAGCAGAGAATGTCGAGAAGTGGTGGTGTGTACGGCAACTTTTGGCATGCCCAAGAAGGAGAGAGAAGAAAAGAAAAAGATGGGTTTGAAGAATGAATGGCAAACAAGCTCGGCACTTGAGCTACACTGTATTTATAAAAAGTGACAACATGTAGGGAAAATGTGATCATCTGAGGGGGTGGCTTGTTGTCCTGAATCTGGCTAGCCAACCGCATTACATGACATGTACTGGTACAGTTTGACAGGAACGTTGGTGCCAGGGCTGTAGCTGTACTGTACCTGCGCAGATCAGGCCATAATAAAAAAAGAAGAAGACGGCGCAGAAATCTAGCAGCTGGTGTTTGCGATTTAACCCCCCCTTTTTTTTAAAAAAATCGTGCTGATTGAGGCTTCTTCTCGTAGTGTTGAAATGTAGCTCAAGCACAGAGGGAGAAGCTACCTAGGTACGCGCTGCAGCATGACGTCTGAGGGGGGGGCGTGAGACATCAACTGAGGCTGGCGACACTACTACGAGGCTTGAATTGCCACGAATTCTAGCTAGATGACCATCAATATAATATGACGGGGTTGTTGCTGAAGTGTGAAAAATTTCTCAAAATAAAAATCCTGACGATTGTGCAAACTATGCAGAAAGTGGTCAAGCCCTTGATGTGGAATGACGGGTTCTGATAACTACCTAGTAAGCGTCCGTCCTCCTGCACGCTGCAGCCGCCACAAGGGTGCCCTTCACGAATGAAAGCGCTCATGACGAGAGCGCAGCATCCCAATCAGAGCCTCATAATTTCACTCCCGCATCATAAAATCTTTGTTCGGAGGTGATTTCAATATTTACTATCCTTGTATAGGTTAGCATCTACTCAACGGCAGTTTTCATTCTGTTGGTGGCGCCGTGTAAGTGGGTTATAACAACATCCCATGTATTATCAACAGCCACTACTAACCAACAAACACTGACGCCTTGATCTCACCAACCACCTACTGTTTTCTCCAGTCAGATACCAATGTCTAGAAAATACACAATTTTTGTCCTATTAAAACCGGTTTCTCATCTACGCGCTTCCGCGCGGCAACGTTACCACACCTCGCGTGCCCAAAACTCCACACCTTCTCCGAACCGGAACCCCCCTCCTCCCCACACCGTTGCGGGCCGGTAATACAAAAATTTTACTTCTGACTCACACGATGCCCTCCTTGAACCTTTTTAAGTAACATTTAGCTCCCGTCGCTTCCATCGGGTGCTTGCATCTCATCAAGCACAAAACACAAATAAGCAACATAGCTCAGTGGAAGAGCGACGGGCTCATAACCCGTAGGTCCCTGGATCGAGACCAGGTGTTGCTATTTGATTTGATCTTTTTTTTTTCCCTTGCTTCCTTCACTGGCTGATTCATTGTAGCAAACAGTGACATTTGACTCCATTTTACTCATGAGAAACCTTATCCACTTGCTCGCTTTGATTCTTGTTCTTCATTTGTTCTTGTTTGTCCCTTCTGGTGATCCCGAGTCTCTCGTCTTGGTGTTTTTGTCGCTTTTCATGTTGCCGTCATCTCACATCACCACCCCATGACACACACACACACACACACATGGAGATGCTCATCTTCATTAATCACGCAATATCGTCTCTATATCTTATTCACAACCATTATATATCCAATACACTTCCCTTTCCCTCCTCTTACTGGGTATCTTGATCAACTCGACGTGGCCGTAGCCGCATTCGTCCCTGCAGCCGTCGCCGGCGTCGTCTCGCCCGCAGTGGCCGCAGCAGCCGGCGCTTCACGCACCTCCGAGGCACCGTGGTCATGACCAACAAGTGGTTCGTGGTCGCGCGTCGTCTTGGCGGGCGCAGACATGCCGTACCACGCCACGACCAAGACGCCCAGGATACCCGTAATGCAGCTAAATACGAAAGCAATGATGCCGCGCGTGGTGAACCTAACCTCGGTTAGTACAATTTTCTTCTTACTTGTTTATACTTTCGCATGTGTCATGTAAAAAACGTACCCAGCAGGCAGAGGACGAGGAGGCGCGGGCTGCCCCGTCAGATCCAGCAGATCGTTTGTATTGGCCGCCGCGTTGCCCTGCGTGGCCATGCCCGCGGCCGCGCAGTTGTCGAGGTGGTTCTGCGGAATCGTAAACTGCTTTTGCAGCTCGAGCGGGGCCTCGACAAACGTGGCGAGCAGGCCCGAGACGACGTGCCACTCAATGTGGCAATGGAACAGCCAGACGCCCGGGTTATTGGCCTTGAAGCGCAGCACAATGTTGCCGTTAGGCCAGACGACGAGCGTGTCGCGGCGCATGGGCACCTTACCGAGCTGGGTCTCGGTAACATTCTCATCGGCAAAGGTGCCGGCCTCTTCGGCCGAGCGGTGGACGGCCTGGAAGTGGTGGCCGTGGAGATGGAAAGGGTGGCGGCCCGTGTCGAGATTGTTGACGACAATCTGGACGATTTCGTCCTTTGCGAGGACAAACGGGTGCGTGTACTCGCCGTAGATGGTGGGGTTGACAGCCTGCTCGCCCGAAGAGAGAACGCTGTAGAGGGTCGGCACCTTGGGCGACTGATAGGTGATGTTGTTGAAAAAGGCATAGTTGGCGCCGTCTCCGAGGTTGTCCATGACGACGTCGAGCTCTACCGTCTTGTGGGGTTCAGGAAGTAGCGCCATCTCGTCGTAGGGAACCAGGGTCATGTCGTCAAAGGCGTCGAGCGCGTCGACAGTCTTGGCGTCGGGCTTGGGCTTGCTCTCGTCGTAGGTGAGCCAGCCGGTTGAGTTGTAGTTGAGATCGTCGGGCAGGACGTCAAAGAGGGTCTGCCCACGCTATTAGTGTGTGCGCTTTGCAACGTTTGCGTGTACTTGTTCTACGCATATGACTTACGGTGTCCATGGAGGCGACAATGGGAAAGTTAGCCGAGGTGTCGTTTCTGGTGGTAAGCAGGAAGCTGACGCGCTGAGCCGCCGAGATGTAGACCATTTCGGCGGGAGCCATCTTGGTGTAGACACCGTCGACCTCGACAATCTGCATGGTGTGGCCCTCAATCCAGAGGTACTGGCCGGCAAAAGCTCCGATGTTGATGACGCGGAACATGTACGTCTTGCCGGGCTGCACCGGCAGCGACAAGTTCTGCGTCTCGTTCATGAGGGCCGCCTTGGGGACAGGTTCGGCGCCCGTCGGGTTGCCCTTGGAGAGGAAGCCCGGGATGAGGTCCTGCATCTCATCGTGGTACCAGTCCGACAGCGTCAGCACGCGCTCCTCGTCGACGCGGTTCTTGTACGGAAAGTTTATGTCATTGACAATGAGCGGCCCGCGCAGGCCGTCAGGGTACTGGGCGTTTGTGTGCGAGTGGTACCAGTAGGTGCCGGGCTGGTCGACGGTGAAGTTGTAGGTGAAGGAGGAGCCCGGGGGAATTGGGCACTGGACGACGCCAGAGGGCCCATCCATGAGCGAGGAGCCGTTCTGGAAGAGGCCGTGAAAGTGCAGCGACGTGGACTGGTTGCCGAGCTGATTGTTGACATTGATGACGAGGCGGTCGCCAATGTCGACCTCGAGGCGGGGAATGGGCCATTGGTTATTGATGCCAATGACGGGACGCGGGTGCGCACCGTCGGGGTTCGCAGTGACCCAGGTGATGTTGAAGTCGTGGGTGATGGTGGCGGCAGAAGCGAGGCCGACGAGGGCGGCGGCAGCGGCAGCGGCAGAGGCCGTCTTGATGAGGTGCGCCATGGCGAGCCTCTTATATGTACAATGCTCGCTTTGTGAGACTCTGAGCAAGTTTTAATTCTGAGCAAATTTTAGACTCTGAGTGTAAAAAACTGCAGTAGTATGGAAAGGAGAGGCGAGAAGATATCTGCGTCCTTTTGAGAAGGATTTGGAAAATGAAAACAGAACAGTGGCCTAAGGACGGATTACGGTCGAAGCGATGAACGGGCGGGACGATTGACTTGCAGCAAAATGCAACACACCCACAGTGACGACTGGGTGCAATGGTGAGTGGCCGACCAGAGGCTGGAGCTGCCTGATGGGGCAAGCCAGCGGGATCCATTTCGAGTGGGCCGCGCTTTTGAAGGTGGCGTTGGAGATAGCCAGGGTCAAGGGTGCAGTCTTTATTACAGCGGGGTTGTTTAGCGGAAAGTCTGCGCAGGGTCGCTCAAGTGCTCTGTTATGACAGCCTGTGTTGGCCTGTGAATAGTGGACTGGTAGCCAGCCGTACCTACCCGTGCTACCGACTTGGCGGGTTGGATTGGAGGGGTGCACAGATGTCGGCTGTTGCAAGCATTGCTATCTGACCATGATGCATGGCAAGAGTATATCTTGGACACTTTAAAGAGACGTTTGAAACTGCGGCAACAATTGCAAAAAAATGGCAGCAGTGAAGAAAAAAAAACGAGCAAGGTCTGCGTGATGTTGAACCGGCGGCTCAATAGTTGCTCCGGGTCGATTCGGGCAGTCGACCATGTTTAGACAGGGAATGCAAATCGAATTCATTCTGACAATTCTTCCCCTCCAATAAACGGTTCTAATTCACAGAGATTGTATTTTGCCTTTCACGAGGGTTACATGGGCCCTGCATGCCAGACGAGCTAAAAGCCTAAAACCGGCAAGTCACTGACTCGCTTGAGCTATTGTTCCAACAAGTTTTGGAATCCTAACTAGAAAATGAGGAGAGAAAAAGGCATAGCGCATGTGACCTGATTATCCGACAACATCATTCTACAAATGCAGCTTTTTCGCGCACCTCGACTACAGGCTCCAAGTTCTGGGCTTAATGAGGCGTTTGGCGACGAGCAGTGATTGGTCAAAAGGATCTGATTAGCATTAGCTGAGATGGAGCCGGCAACGCCACATTATGGAGGGGCCAGGGCTTAACAACTGATTGATAAAAAGAAACGAGACAAGGGAAATCGTGAAGAAAGTTTTTCTCCAACGTGGCGTCGGCGAAAGCCTTTGCTAGACGGCGTGGGTGTTGCGAAATGGAGTGGTGTGGAGAGGTAGCTCGCGTGGCCGACGACAAGGGAATGGCTTCTGGGGATTAAGCTGACGAGAAAAGGGCGGTAGTGGTCTGATGATACTGGGTACATGGATTGTTTTTTTTTTTTTTTTTTTTTTTTTTTGGCTGTTGCGTTGCCGGGGTGTGAATGCTCATGTGGCTCGTGTGTCAATGGTATTGATTAGTTGTACGGATTTATCCGTAACACGTCAATTACGAGTAAGGAAGTGAATATGACCGTTTTCAATACCAATAACTACCTGTCTTATGAATTACAACCAGGGCATCCGGCTGTCGATGATTAACTATCTTCTGCACTCGGCACTTGATTGCCTTATGCCCCGCCCGAATCGTCTGCCAAGCACGTAGATGGTGTATCGGCCTCTCTTGGCGAGCCAGAACAAGTAGCAAGACCCTGGAAGCACATCTCTCGGCATGCATGAGCCAAGCCGGCTTCTCGGCAGAGCTATTGTATAAATAAACCAACACTATCGAGGTATAATTTTTCATTCTTTTCCCAACGACGAAAGCTTCGGAAGAGAGTCGAGAAAAAAGGAAGAAAGAAAGAGCATTGAGACACTCGGACCTCTTTACAAGTGCGGCTTCAAAGTCGCAGCACCACTCTGAAGACGGCACAAATATGCCGGTGGCTGCATAATGCCCAATGCACCTTAATGCAAACGCTAAAATCACCAAATCCACTAATCGGCCGCTAATAAATCCCCCCACTCCCAAATTATATCCACTTTACCGTACTCGACCCGTCGACCCTCTTGCCTCTACTTCGTAAACCCAGCATGTCCTGTTCAATATTGATATAGATGTCGGCACAGACCAAGTCTCGAGCCATCTCGGGCCATCTCGCCAAACTTTTCCACCACCTGCTTGTTACCTCTTGACGAGGAAACAGAAAAAGAAAACGCCACAATTCCATTCATTATTACCGCTCCTCTGACATTCCATTATCTGATCCGAACCGAACCCCTCTCGGTTTCCGCATCTCACCCCTCCGTTTCCCACATCTCAACCTTGTGACAGCTGAAGCTTTCGCCTCTTCTTCTCGAACAAGCAACTGCAACCAAGAAAAGACCCTTCCCCACCGCGGCTGAAAAACGGGCGTTTCGTCTCTCTCTCTCTTCCTTTCTCTCTCGGTCTCTCTCCATGCTCCCTGTATCAGCAACGACTTTTTCTCTTCCGAATTCTTTCCTCGGCAAAGTCCGCTCGCTTCAAATCTCCAGTGTGGCCTGACTTGAGCTGTTGCGGGGCCGTCCAAGTCTTAACTCGAACATTGATTGAGTTGCGAGACAAACAACACAAAACCAACCCGCTCTCCTGCTGCGGCTGTCAATTCGGAAGCTAGACCCAAGAGCAAAGAAGAAGAAGAAGACGCAGCAGCCAACATGGCCAACAACGTCTTTGCCGTGCCCGTCTTCATCGTCGTCTTTCGCGAGTCCCTCGAGGCTGTCATCATCGTCTCCATCCTCCTCGCCTTTCTCAAGCAGACCCTTGGCGGCCCTGATGGCGATGCCCTCGCTTACAAGAAACTTCGCAGACAGGTACCATCGTTGCTCCTTGCCCTCCACCTCACCATCCTTTACTGACATCAACTCCCCTCGCAGGTCTGGCTCGGCAGTCTGATTGGCTTCTTCATCTGCCTCGTCGTTGCCAGCGCCATCATCGGTGTCTTCTACACCGTCGGCCGCTCCTCCTGGTCCCAAAATGGCCTCTACTACGAGGGCGCCTTTTCCCTCTTTGGCTCCATCATCATCACCATCATGGGCGCCGCCCTTCTCCGCGTCACCAAAATGCAGGACAAGTGGCGCGTGAAACTCGCCAAGGCCGTCGACAACCCGCTGCGCCTCGGCGGCCGCAAGGGCATCGTCAAGCGCTTCATGGAAAAGTATGCCATGTTTGTCCTCCCCTTTGTCACGGTCATGCGCGAGGGCATCGAGGCCGTCATCTTTGTCGCTGGTGTCTCCTTTACCGCTCCGGCGACGGCGTTTCCTCTACCTGTCGTCTGCGGCCTGCTTGTCGGCGGCATCGTCGGCTACATTCTATACCGGTATGCGTTTGCTTCACCCCCTCGTCCGGTTGCCGCTCAGCCGCTAATCTGACTCTAGTGGTGGTGCCGGCGCCAAGCTGCAAGTCTTCCTCGTCGCCTCCACCTGCCTGCTCTACCTCGTCGCCGCCGGCCTCTTTTCCCGCGCCGTCTGGGACTTTGAAAACGCCAAGTGGAACAAGGTCGTCGGTGGCGACGCTGCCGAGGTTGGCAACGGCCCGGGTTCCTACGACATTGATAGCAGCGTCTGGCACGTCAACGTAAGCACACATATCTTGCTTTTTCCTTTACTATTTTCCACATTCTGACGTGAATTCAGTGCTGCGGCCCAGAAGCACCCGGCTCCGAAGCATGGGGCATCCTCAACGCCATTTTTGGTTGGACCAACTCGGCTACCTACGGCTCCGTCATCTCCTACAACGTCTACTGGATCTTTGTCATTGCCGCCTTCCTCATCATGCGCTTCCGCGAGTCCACCGGCCGCTACCCCTTTATGAAGGCAAAGCCCAAGGCGGCCGACTCGGACAGCGACCGCAACAGCACGAGCGCTGGCAGCAACACCGGCGTCGTCGAGGCCAAGACGCCTATTCGCGAACAGACCAATACCGTTCCCGCTACTCAGTAATTTAGTCACTCGAAAACTGGATGCAATCTCAGGATCCGAACATTTACCTGTCATCTAGCATATATGCCATTTTCATTACTTGGGACTATCTCAATGGGTTACAACGACTTTTAGATGTACAATGGCAACAAAGTAACCCTACACGGTCCTATCTGCTTCAGATCATGCCTGTCCAAAAAAACGCTCTCTCGATTCTTCTCCAACTGTGGCCGAGAACGGGTCAGTATAGACAAGCCATTATGGTAATAACAGGCGAACATGGGCGGCAGCAAAGAGGCGATGATGGAACTTCGCAGGGACGGAAGAGTGAATGTATTTGAACCATATGGGTGACTCTAGGTACTTTGCCGGCATGCGTGCGTCATACGAGGCAGATTGCCTGCCATAATTTTGGTTATGTCAGTAATTGTGAGCGTCACTGCTTCAAGAGCGTGGAGTCGCGAAAATTATATTTACTTCTGAATAGCTGATACCTAGTATGTTAATTGCTCAGCGTGAAATTCCAGGTCTCTGGTATATGTAGTGTACAAGGACGTTCAAATAGCTGAAAATGAGTGAAAGCAAAAGCTGTGTGCAGAAAAGACCCCTTTGGGCCATCAAACATTGTAGGAAAGACGGGACAAGAAACTCCAAAACATTATACCAACCACCTTTTTTTTTCTCCTCTTGTGAGAGTCATTCCAGTCGTACTTCATCAATTAGGGCCACATCCGGCTTGCCACTCCTGCACACCGGGCGCAACAAAGGGGGGAGTCTCGAGGCAATGCTTAGCCAAAGAATGGCTCTTCAATCTCGCAGAGCCCCTTTCTCCATGGATCTGTTCTCCGATCTATTCCCAACAAAAAGACACAACGTCAGCCTGACTTGACAATAATGTTTTTTCTTTCTCTCCACTTGTAAACGACGGGCAAATTGAAATGCCACTGCGCTGAATCGGAAAGAGAGAGAGAGAGAGAGAAGAGATGCTTGTTTTCTTTAGCCAAGCTCCCAAGACTCACCCCATAGCTCATTCAGATTGATGCCGAGCAGCTCTAGGCTTGGGTCGAGATTGAAAGGCTGTGTGGTGTCACCAGTGTTCATGAGCCACGGCGCAGAGGAAGGATCCAGTGGCGCAGACGGCATGGGTGGCGTAAAGGGAAACGAAATGGCGGCGGACTGGGACGGGTTAGCATGACCTGGAGAGTCGGCGTGCGCGTGGCCTACTTTTGGTCTGTCGGGCACGTCGAGCGGCAGCCCGACGCTCGCGCCAGTGGCCATTGGTGGCGGCATGGACATGCCAACCTCGGCCAGTTGGCTCGTAGATATGGAGGGTTCCTGGTTGGCCAGCAGGCGGTAGTGTAGGTTCACAAAGCGCTCGGCAGACGATGACTTGGCCACCTCGGATGGCTTGGTGCCGAGATGAGCTTCGAGTAGACCCAGGGCGGCGCACATGATGGAGTAACCCCACGGCTCGTTGTTGCCACAGCGCAGCAAGCGGTCTTCTTTCATGCCGATGCACTTTTCAATGAGCTTCAGCGTGTGGTGCGAGTTGATCATAATCATGTTGGTGGACCCCTTGGGCTGCAGCATGGTCACGCTGCACAGGTTGATGGCTGTGGTTAGAGCATCCTCTCGCAAAAAGTTGAGAGCGCGGAGTCCCTGTTCGTAGAGTTTGTCGTGCAGCAGCACGATGTCTCGTGCGGCATTGTAGTAGATAATCTCCGAGTATTGATACTTGGAATTTTGCTTGCGCAGCTTGAGGTATGGCTGATGCAGGGGAATAATGTACTGTCGCAGCTGCACATGCAGCAATGTATATGCAATGAGCGGGTTCTTCTTGCTAACGTTTGGATCCACATTGGTGTCCCAGGAAGGCAGGGCATCAATCTCTTGCGTCAAGTCATTGGTGTAGCGAATGACTTGGTCGTAATCAATATCCGACGTTGGACCCGTGAGCAGACGGCTGAGTTCCAGACGTAGTGGCAAGCTCGAGCGCGCCAAGTTCTGGAAGGAAGAGTATGTGTATTCTTTGGCAGGCTTGGAGGGAGGCAGCTCCGTTGTGTGCTCGTCAAAGTCCTCGTCATCGAGGTTGCGAGGCGGACTGGTGTCGTAGTGCAGCTGGCTCAGCAGTGTGGGCAGGCCGTGATCAAACGACGCCTGCATGTCAAACTCCTGTATCGTAGTCCAGATCCTGCGGCGCATTTCCTGGTTGTAAATGGTAATCTTGTTGGCCATGTGGCTCGGCTCACGATGGAGGCCGACGGCGATGCCATTCTGAATGAGGGCGCCAGAGCCGGTCCAGAAGCGCTTCTTCTTGTACGTGTTGACACGCTTGGCCAAGTACAGCAGGCAGGCAATCTGGTAATGAATGAGACGGCGATGCTTCTGGCTCTGAATGTTGTGCCAGTCATCGGCTGCCTTGATCCACTTCTCAGCGCAGTGACGGGCACTCGACATCATACCCACAAATTTGAGGCCCTCGTGGGTATGAACGGTGCTGGTGACAGCCATCATGGCCAGCAGCATGGCTGTAAAGGCAGCATAGCGCTTGTTGGCGCCGGGTGTCCAGTAGGCTTCGTACTCCTTCTTGAACGTAGGGATATGCACAATGCGATGAATCTGTTCGAACTGGTCGAGGTAAATAGCCACGAGCGCGTCCGCCTCCTCCTTGCTAGGTAGCAGAGACTCGAGCTCGGGATCCGGCTGCTCAAACATGAGCTCGCGGGTTTCTTGGCGACGCTTGCGATCCTTGCGGTCGTGGATGATGACGGGGCGGAGCCACTCGTCCGCAGTCTCCCGCATGAAGGGGCAGAGGCCAGTCAGCTCGACAAAGGCCATGCTGGCATTGTGCGGACCAAAGTAGCGCGTGCGGAAGCCCTTGCCGCGGAAGAAGCGGAGCTCGACCTTTTCGTCAGAGGCATTGGTGGCATCGATGCATTCCTGGATTTCGGGCCGGGGCGCGTTGGGGTCAATGTCATGGGGTGAGGTCTCGTCCTTTTGTGTGGCGGGCGAGTTGGTGCCGGCAATGGTGCTGCCGTCAAACGAGGCCGAGGCACCGGGCCGGAGCAGCTGCGTCTTGAGCTGGGCAATCTCGAGCTCGAGGCGGCGGATGCGGTCGTGGTCCTGTCGGAGGACGTCTGGGTCGCGCGAGGCGAAGCCGGCAACGGCGTCGGCCAGGCCGAAGCGGCGGGAGTCGAGCTGAGCAAACTGCGGGGGGACGCCGGCCGATGCGTTGACGACCTCGCCGGTACGGGATTCGTACGAGCACCGGTCCGGCGTGCCACTCTTGATGCAGCGCTCGCACGGGAAGCCGCGGTCGCACGAGAGCTTGCGGCGGCGACACTCAAGGCAGCTGAGCCTCACGCGCTGTCTCTTTCGAGCAGGGGGCTGGTCCGCGTGGTGGGAGCCGGACTCGCCGTCAGAATCCACGGACTCGCTACGATCAGACATGGTTCGTTTTTTTCCTTTTTTGTAGAAGTCGGTCGGATGAGGTTTGTCGAGGCTAATGGCAGACAAAAGAAGCAGTCGGAGTTACGACATTTGACGTGGATAAAAAGGGGACAGAAATTTTCCGCAGACGTGTGGTGAAGGTGAGCGCGGATGACTGGGCGAGGGGAAGGGCAATCAGGGCTGGGGGTTTGGACGGGCAAACATTTTGGGCTGCGGTGGCTGCACCGCAGCGCGGAGGGGCTGTGACGGGGACTCTCAATTTTTATCAATCTGATCTGATAAGAAACCACGCAGAAAAGTTTGCGCCGAGCCCCGTCGGTCTTAACGCCGAGCTGAGCTCCGAGATGGCATCAGTGCACAGGGACCTGCTACAGTGGGTTTGGTAGCGGGCTGCAGGCTTCTACAGCGCACTAAATCCTGTTTTAGCGGTCCTTTTGAAGGGATGCCGCGTGTGGGGGTTACGGCTTGGCAGAGTTCAACGGCTCGGAAGCCGAGCACAGTTGCAAGTTGACGGTACTCAAAAAGGCCGTTGCTTCCAGCAGAAGCTTTACGAATACACAGAATAAATGCTTCTCCAACGCCATGCATCTTGAATGATATCGTCATCTTGCCATCTACTGCTGGCTCCTTGCCACATGTGGCGCATCCAGCAACTCCTCTCGTGAACATGGCTCATGCCCGACACCAACTGAACCATTCTGCCGTTACTACGCGCAGTGACGGCTTATTCGGCTAGCAAGTCCCAAGTACACGGCTCGCAAAGTCGGCTTTTTGAGTTGCTTGCAGAGGCATTTAACACGAGCTCTTGCATCTGCCACCCTTCCTCTGCCGTCGCGGCCCCCAATTGACTGATTACCTGGACCTACACTTGACTGCCGCATAATCACACGACAGCAGAGGTCTCGTCCCGGTATACTGGCCAATGTATCATTTGTAAGCAGCACTTCAGCTCGTGCCTTTCAGCTTTCGCCTCGTTCCTCTTTTTCAGTGGAGTACGGCTCCTTAAACCCCTGCTTGTCATCGAGGTTTCATACGGCTTGACAATTTCTCCACGGATAAATGCGAACTTGTTTGACTCACCGCTCATAAAAGTGGTCGCCCGTCGCCGTGGTTCGTGGAGCTCAAGCCAGACTACTGGCTGCGGTTGACTTGTAGACTGGGCACGAGACCAAGGAAAGAAATAACCTCAGCGAGGCCACATGGCGGAACCAATCCACCCGCCTGGCCTGACGTCCCCTCCCCCCCCTCCGCCCCTCCGATGCGCGGATGCCCAAACGAATCGCAGGTGGTATTCGGCAAGCCAAATTTGCAAGTCAATTACCGTGAAGCCAAGGCATGTCTTGATGCGGTGGCATTCACGCCGATACTCGGCCTGATCTCGGCATGCAGATGACGTAGAGCCGCAAGATGTGAATCTTATCAGATGGCCTTGCATGCACTCCATGCATCAGGGGCAAATCGGATGTGACTGCTGCTTTTGCCTCGTCAGAACCTTTTTTTTGTTAGCCTCCCTCATGTTCCACATCCAGGCCAACTTTCCACAGAATACCTTGGCAGCACATCTACATAGGCACAAGTACCGATACGCTTGACCCCGCTCGTTTATGAGAAGCCAAATTGCATCTCCGGTGATGATGAGGGCAGTACATCGTTTCAATGATGCGATCATGAAAAACTGAAATGTATGAGCAACGCGACGAGTTTCATCATCTAACTTGGTAAAAGCCAGAAAATCCAACCCGACTTACCTTGCTGGGATATGCCCAACATACCACTCGACTCTCCACTCGCAAGCCCTCGAAGCCGGTAGTGATAACTATACTCGTGAGAGCTATATTATTTCAATCTTATCAATCTAGCCGACGGTGAATCAGTAAGTTCTCTGCGGCCATGCTTGGCATACTACCAGGGCACTCGGTTGGAGTGTTACGCCGCCGCAATGCGGTTGACCCGCATGCTTCATATTACTCTTCCCACTATTATTTAGATTTGTTAGTTTCAAATTCCCATTTAGCACTTGCTATATCGCACTTTTACTATTAACGATTGTGAATGCCGTAGCCCACCTCATGTACAGTGTTCCTATTCTCTCATACAACTTTCGTTTCTCGTCTCCAAGTAAAATACTTTGCCGGTCGAGTATGGAGTTTTTATTTATCGATGAGAGAGTTAAGACTATAAGCCCCTCGTAGATGTCTATATTTAGCTAAGGCATGAAGAACCCTATCAATCGATAAGCATGCATGTATGAAAAGGCGGCGTCGATTTGATAAGTATGATGTTGTTGGCCTGCATCACGATCAGTGGACTCAAAGAACAGAAGAAGGCGCCGTGAGGAGTGACTTCGGTTTAGCTGCTCGGAACCTGCCAGCTATTACCTGCCGGCTATTCCCAGTGAGGCTCCATCAGTCTCTTTGAGAACAAAGTCTTTCTGCGCGGAGTCAAGAAGAATGGACGGTTCTGAACCAAGTCGGGCGGTCTACAGCGGTCTACAGCGGTCTGAGTGACTCGGGACCGCGTTCTCAGTGGACGCATCCGCTGTAACCCGGCCGTGATGGGGAGTGAGCCAACCTGTGATGTGATATTTCTACAGCTTGAAAAAAACGACAAGACGACAGTAGAGAAGCTCAAACTATCCTCAGCATTTAATACTCTTATTTGTGTGCTGGTCAATACGCCTCGCGCGACCGACAGCCAAAACGTCTGAAGTCCAGGTGCCCCGTATTATCTGACACGGAGGGATATAATTCAAAAAAAGAGGCATCTGTGGGTATAGCGCGGTTTAACAGCGGGAAAAAAAATTAAGATGCTCAACAGGTAACAGAGTTAGGGCTCCTGACTCGATGAGCAAAACCGCTCTCACAACGGAATTCTCTAACGATACTTATCCGTTGCAAGAAACGGCTTGCATCTGATTGCGTCGTCATTTGTGCGTCAATGGGTCCAATCGCTGCAAGGATGTTGGTCTCGCGCAGCTTACGGCGAGTAGCAGGTAAGAGGCGATTTTTTCAGTCCCCTTCGAGTCTCTTTCCCTTGCCGATTTCCCTCGTTGTTCCTCTTCTGTGTCGCATTGATGGCTTCGTTGGCCTCTGTTGTGCGGCAAGCCTCAATCATCCGCCGAGCTCCGCGCCCAAAAGGGCCTGATGAGGATAGCTATGTCCAGCAAAGAAGCCAATCCTGCATCTTCGGCGTCCCCCGATAGCGCACATGTCCGATGCGCAAGCCATCTTATTATTCAGCCAAAAAGCATCTGTCCGCTTCCTGGCTCATGTTGGGTGTACGACGCTGCGAGCTCGGGGCTGCGCGACGGCCTCGTTGGCTGCGCTGTCGGGCTGAACGATGATGCGCGATGAGTCGAAGCACAATGACGGCTAATGGGCACGCTACTTGTGTTGATGGGCAGCTGGATTTGTGCTGTGAATGCTGCGCTGCACGCCGTCACTTGACAACTTTTGGAAACGTCCTTTTCATTGTAAATCAGCGACTACCGCTGGGCAAAAACTGGCGTGTTTTTCCTTCCTACTTTCCTCCCGAAATCGCTGTCACTGTTGATTTTTTTTTCTGCCCCTCCATTACCCCATTACATACAACAACAGTCAGCCACCCCACGATCTGCAAGCATCGAGGCTTTTGGCACACCGCGAGGGATTTCTTTTTCTTTTCTGTATAAAATTTGATAAATTTCCGTGTATTGTGTCAGCACATACGCAGGCATATTTTCTCCGAGACGGAGACCAAACATACATCTGACATTGATCTACCCCATCGCAGCTCTCACGACTGCCCCGCCAAGCGCCATCTCACAACCCCACGTTTTCGGACCGCCTCACGTCCAGATCCTTTCTCCTCCAACAACCACCACAACAAGAACCACCTCCTACACCCCTCGACGCCTCCAATCGACCATGGGTTTGACCGTCGACACCATCAATCAGCGCGTCCGCAACGCCGAGTACGCTGTCCGCGGCGAGCTCGCCGTCAAATCGGAGGAGTTGCGCGCCCGACTCGCCAAGGGTGACAAGACGCTGCCCTTTGACCAGGTCATCAGCGCCAACATTGGCAACCCCCAGCAGCTCGACCAGAAGCCCCTCACCTTTTTCCGCCAGGTGCTCTCTATCCTTGAGAACCCGCTGCTGCTGGAAAAGGAGGATGTCCTCGTCAACAGCCTCGGCTACCAGCCTGACGTGATTGCCCGCGCCAAAAAGCTGCTCGATAGTGTTGGCTCCGTCGGCGCCTACAGCGCCAGCAATGGCGTTCCCGCCATCAAAGAGAGCATTTCCAACTTTATCCAAGGTAATACTATCACGGCTGCCATCGAAGTTACCCCTACCAGTTCTTGCTAACTCGACCTGGCACAGAGCGTGATGGCTTCCCCGCTGACCCTGCCCACATTTACCTGTCGACCGGTGCCTCGTCCGGCGTCAACACGCTCCTCAATGTCATCTGCGCCTCCAAGCAGACCGGCATCATGATCCCCATTCCACAATACCCCCTCTACACGGCCTCGCTCGCCCTGCTCGATGCTACCCCCGTCCCCTACTGCCTGGACGAGTCCAAGAATTGGGGAACCGACCTCGACACCATCCGCAAGAGCTACGACAAGGGCAAGGCCGATGGCCTCGACGTCCGCTGCATCGTCATAATCAACCCGGGCAACCCCACCGGCTCCTCACTCCCCGAGGAGGACATCCGCGCCGTTATTGACTTTGCCACCGAAAAGGACCTGCTTGTCATGGCCGACGAGGTCTACCAAACCAACGTCTTTGTTGGCAAGTTTCACAGCTTCAAGTCGGTTCTCCGACAGATGCAGCGGGATGCGCCGGGCAAGTACGACAAGGTCCAGCTCGCCTCGCTGCATTCCGTTTCCAAGGGCATGGTCGGCGAGTGCGGCCACCGCGGCGGTTACTTTGAGCTCGTCGGCTTCGATCCCGAGGTCGAGGCCAACGTCTACAAGTTTGTCTCCATCATGCTCTGCGCCCCCGTCATCGGCCAGTGCATGGTGGATCTCATGGTCAACCCGCCTCGCCCTGGCGAGCCCTCGTTTGCCCTCTACGACAAGGAGTACAAGAGCATCTTCAACGGCCTACAAGAGCGCGCCACCGCCCTCCACAAGGCCTTTTCCCAGATGGAAGGCGTCAGCTGCGCTGAGCCCCAGGGCTCCATGTACCTCTTCCCCACCATCACCCTCTCCCAAAAAGCCGTCGACGCGGCCAAGGCCGCCGGCCGCAAGCCCGACGAGTTTTACGCCATGGAGCTGCTCAACGCCACGGGAATCTGCGTCATCCCCGGCAGCGGCTTCGGTCAGGTCGAAGGCACCCTGCACTTCCGCACGACGTTCCTGGCGCCCGGCACCGAGTGGGTAGGCAGCATTGTCAAGTTTCACAAGGAGTTCATGGACAAGTACAGGTAGATCGTGCCAGTGGCGGTATGCGCTTTTGACAGCACTAGAATATATAGAGAAAAGGTGATCAAAAAGGCATCCCGCAGACTGAAATTTCCCTGGCTTGGATATGGAATCATGCGCTGGGAAGAACAATATCAGTATATATTTGTGATCAATCAAGAACATTTGTGGTCGATAAAGAACATTTATGATCCCCAAGAATCAACACTCACCTGAATTTGCACATAGTCTCTGATCATCACACGCACAATGAGCACTACTCAAAAGTCGACTGTTTCTTAACCGCGGTGAATTTGGTATCAGAAGTCTTCATCTAATTTCAAGTTCGTATCATACATGAGTGGTAATGACACACTGCACATGAAAAGCCCCGTCATCGTCTTCCTTTCCCCCTATCCTTTATGCTCTCTCGCTGCCTCGAAGTCTAACAGCCTGTCCGTACTTTTGTAGCTTGGTAATTAGCTGATCGCCCTGTCGGACAACGTCCTGGTACTGCTTATTCTTGTCGTCTGGTCGGTTGGTCTCAATGACGCCCTTGCCGGATACGCGATCAATTGTGCAAGGGATGCGTCCGGCGGCAATGAAGCGAGCCAGGTCACTACGCGATGCATTAGTTTTCGGATTTCTGCAACATGGTTGACTGGGGCAAAGACTCACCGATCCAAAAAGTCCACCGTGACGCCAAAGTCATTAGCCATGCTGTCAAGGCCGACGACGCGGTAGCTCTGGAGAAGCTGCTGGTACGCGCGGAGGCGCATCTCGCGGATGAACCACGCCTTGTGCTCGTGCAGGTAGCGGTCCTGGTTGAGGAACTGCTCCTCAACAGAGGCGAGCGACTGGAAAAAAGTCTTGTAGTTGCCGTTGTACAAGCTGCTGACGAGCAGCGCCAGCGGCGAAAAGTCGATCGCCGCCTCGGCCTCGGACTGCTCTGTGCTCGATCCGAGAATAGTCAGGTTGACAGCCGTCGTCGTGGCCTTGGGAGTGTTTGTGCCGGGAGTGTCGTCGGCGCCGGGACCGGCGCTCAACGCACCACTTAGAGCGAGCAGCTTGTCCTCGCCGTCGCCCAAAATGGCCTTGATCTCGGGGGCATCGACCACCTTGGACTTGAAGTCGACGCGCTTCAGCGAGACGGAGCCGGCCAGGACAGAATACACAACGAGGTTTGAGTACGTGCAGAGCTCGTAGCTGGTAAAGGTTGACAACGAGTCGAGGAGAAGAGGGGCAGCGGCGCTATAGGAACGGACGGTAAGGAGATGAAGACCCTCGTAGGCCTTGAGGCGGTTTCGGCGGTCCCAGTCACCGCCAGTTTCAACGAGACCCTTTGCGCGCTCGATATACTTTTTAACAAGCTGCTTGTCGCCGTAGAACAGGCCCATGCGTATTATCGCGAGAACGAGGTCGATTTTGCTGCCGAGGATGCCCGTCTTTTCGAAAACATCGTCGTACGCTGTGATTGCTTTCTCCTGTTCCAAGTGTGAGCACGCTATCGTCGACGAACAAGGCATCCGCCATTGCTGCTTACCTTGTCACCCACGCGAGCCCAAAAGTCTGCACGCTTGCCCTTTGCGGCCATGACTTCCGTCTCGCCGGCCTGCTCCTCGGCCTCGTCCTCCTCCTTCTGGAACTGCGCGAGCTCCTTATCGTTATCCTCCTTTAAACGCGCGTACAGGGCCTCGTCCCAAGGCAGGTGGGCGCTATGTGCGGCTTTGGTGGCAATCATGCCAACGAGAGAGGACTTGCGGCTGAGCGGCTTGCCGGGGCCCGAGGCGCCGCCCTCGCCGACCTGGTTGAGGATGCCATCGATGGGGTGCGCCAGGTAGCGGTAGAACGGCGCCATCTTGTCCTCGGCGATGGCATCTTGAAGGGCCTTGATGGCAGACTGCTGCGACTGTTTCGAGGCGTAGGCGTTTGTGAGGGTGAAGACGTGCTGCGAGAGCGGCAGCAGCGGCCACTTTGCGTACTGAGGATCTGAACCCATGGCGGCGACGGCGTACTTGCGACGGAATTCGACTACCGTCTTGGGATGGCTTCTTGGTGCGAATTGGGGGGTGAGACGTATGGCAGAAAATGATGGAATCAAGCCCGCCGTGAGGTTGTAGGCTATAGCTTGGGCCAGTGTCCCAGAAATACCTAGCCCACTTTAGCTGAAGGTGACGCCGCTTTAATGGAGTAGGGAAAGACAGTCACGTGTACTAACGCTACTTGACTGAGTCCCACGCTATAGCAGCACCAGAAGCGCCCTTTCAAGAGCTTTCCAAGCTCAAGGCTTCAGTGTTGACGCGGACTTGTACCTACCTTGCCTATCTGCGCTGCTGACAACGAACTTCAACTAACTTACTTATCCGTCACAAATCTCAAGTTACTGCGCAAATACACCGTAAAGCAAGCGGTTCAGCATTACGACTTGATCGGAGACGGTGTCCGCCTCCCTTTTTTTTTTATACCTGTGACTCAATTATGAATACTACATATGTACCACTCCTGCATTCGGGCCTGCCTGCCTCACAGCGGGATGGCTCGATAAGCTGGCCTTGTTCGCCTGTCATTCATTTGGCTACTGCCACTTGTGAAGCATCGCAGCAGCTATTCTAGTACCAACATTCATCTTTTAGTCGTAAATTGCGCTTGTCATCGAGAACTGTAACACTCGAGGTTCCTCCAAAAGTGCTCATGTTTGCGTGTGCACTGTTTGCATGGTTGGTGCTCCTGCCATCGGAACGGCGCTGGGCTCGCACCGAACTGCAACATTTGTAGCAGCGGCGCTGCGAACAAAAGCAACTCCTCGCAACGATTTGATCATTCCACTGCTCCACATCCGCACCGCAACCCAATTGCTGCTGAAGATTACCAGAAACGTCACCAAACCGCACAATCAGCCATAATAAACTCATTATACATTCTCAGCCACCATGGCACGAGAGGATGATGACCGCGGCCGTGCCAGGTCCCGGTCACGAAGCCGCAGCCCTACCAGAAAGCGCCGGGCCGAGGAGACGACCGACGACCTGCCACAGCCATACAATGCCAACAGTCTGCATGCGACCAAGCGACGAGCTATATCCCCATCCGAGCAGCCGCGCAAACAAAAGCGTCCCGGCGCGCGCGCTCGCATTTCCGAGGCGGAGCGCGAGGCGATCCGCCAAAGGCAGATCCAGCGCGACAGAGAAGCCGCAGAGGCTGCTGCCGCCGCCGCAGCGGTGCAACAAAGCTTTCGCGCGCGTGGCAACCACGACGTTGTCCGCCAACACTACAACAGCGTACCCGAGCGCGGCCGCCAGTGGCGCACCACCGACAGCAAGATCAAAGGCCTCCGCGTATTCAACAACTGGATCAAGAGCTGCCTCATTCAGCGCTACTCGCCCGACGAGGACCATGCGCCCGGCTCGCGCGAGACGGGCCGCACCAGCGGCAAGGAGCTGCTCATTCTCGACATTGGCTGCGGCAAGGGTGGTGATCTGAACAAGTGGCAGCAGGCTCCTCAGCCCGTGCAGCTCTACGTCGGCCTCGACCCTGCCGACATCAGCATCGAGCAGGCCCGCGGCCGCTACAGAAACATGGGCAATCCGCGGGGCGGCCGTGGCGGCGGTCGTGGAGGCCACCACCGCGGCCCGCCCGCCCGCATGTTCGATGCGCGTTTCCACGTCAAGGACTGCTACGGGGAGAGCATCGAGGACCTCGAAATCGTCCAGCAGGTCGGCTTTGACCCATCGCCCATGAACCGTCGCGGCTTCGATGTGGTGAGTATGATGTTCTCCATGCACTACGCGTTCGAGTCTGAGAAGAATGCGCGCAATATGCTGCGCAACGTCGCCGGCGCCCTCAAAAAGGGTGGCCGCTTCATCGGCTGCATTCCCAACTCGGACGTCCTTGGCGAGCACGTGCGCAAGTTCAACGCCAAGGCCGCTGAGCGACGCGAAGCCAAGAAGAAGCAGGAACAGGCCAAGAGCGACAAAACTGACGACAAGGAGGCCCCAACCTCGGCCGAGGAGGCCGCGCCCGAGGCTGAAGACGGCGAGCTCGAGGAAGGCGAGGCCGAGCCGTCGGCCGAATGGGGGAACTCCATCTACCGTGTACGCTTCCCCGGCGCGACTCCCGAAGACGGCGTCTTCCGCCCGGCGTTTGGCTGGAAATACAATTTTTTCCTCGACGAGGCAGTCGAGGAGGTGCCCGAGTACGTGGTGCCATGGGAGGCGTTTCGCGCCCTCGCCGAGGATTTCAACCTCGAGCTGCAATACCACCGCACCTTTCCCGAGATATGGGAGGCGGAAAAGGACGACCCCGAGCTGGGGCCCCTAAGCGAGCGCATGCGCGTCCGTGAGCCGAACGGCGGGCCGCTGCTCGTCAGCGACGACGAGATGGAGGCGGCGAGCTTTTACGTTGGCTTTTGCTTTTACAAGGTGTAAAAAGCGCAGTGTACCCTATTCACAGCGACATACATCTCCGCAATCTCGATACTGCATGGCGAATCTATTAATTCCTTTTCATTCTCCGCGCACCAAAATGTGCACATCTCGCGTTATGTAGACTGATGGAAACGAGTGTATATTGATTGATTTTAAGAATGGGTATCATGATATCACTAGCTGGAATGTTTTTCTTTGTTCTTCCAATCGCTTAACAATGCAAGGCAGCCAAGAGCCAGGAAAGCGCCTCGCCAGCCCTGCATATAGAATGAAGAATGACGAAAAAAAGTGGTCGTTTCATCCAGAAAGATGAGAAAGAAAATCGTCCGCGCCCGGGCAGGAGGCGAAAGTGTAATCCAAAAAAATAAGTAAATAAAAAGAACAAAGGAACACCTCTGACTCCTCCAGTGTGAATTAGGTTTTTCGAGTACAGATCATTGCAAACGTAATGATTAAAAATGAGTGATACGTCTGCCATGCAGGTCTTAATATAATACAGGGCTGGTGCTTCGTGGAAGAGAAACCCAGGCCATAGGTCGAAGAGAAATAGTGAGTGCGCGTGTTCAAAGAGTAGAGTTTGGTTGTACATGTGCAGGGAGCAGCCCAAGCAAAACAGTGGCGTCTTAAGCAGAGTTGGTAGATCGGCGCCAGATCATGGCTGCGGCGACAACAGCGCATGTCGTGGCTCCCAGAGCAATGTACAGCCCGCTGCGGTCGGGGGCCTCCTCTTCGCTCTTGGGAAAGCCCGTGCTGGGGTTGGTGGCCGCCTCGGCGAGGGCGACGAACAGCTCGGTAATGCTGTTCCATGTGACACTGACGTGCAGTGGGGTGCTCATATTGAGGGCCGCGGTGTACTGGTCGGGCTGCAGCTCGCTGCGTTGAGTCGTTTTATCCTTATCGGCCTTGAGAGCCGTGTACACGGAGGGAAGCTCGTCGAGGTGGGGATACTTTTTTCGCATGTCAACAATATGCGAGAATGAATCCGGGTCAGAAGAATCGTATGCATAACAGATGAGGTCGCAAGCACCCAGCTTGGATTGGTTTTCCAGGATCGCTGGTTCAAGTTCACCAAGCTCCTCAAAGATCATGTAGACTTGCTTGCCTCCAGGCAGTTCGACGCTGTTGACTGTGCGCCGTGGCTTGATGGTTGGGCGGTACAAGCTGTCGAATGGCCGGTTCAAAAATGCGTCCAGTAATGACGACTTGCCAGCTGCGGGAGCTCCGATCAAGTAGCAAAGCACGACATTTCGCTCGACACGACCTGGACGGCGTCTTCTCTTGCGCGCTTTTGTGATCTTGAGGGCCGCTGTGATAGAGTCCTTTGGGTTCGAGGGTTCGAAACCAAGGTATGCCAGGTATGAGATAGTCGTATGAGGTTCCAAGAAGGTAGTCATGCTCCATTGCGCCAACCAGCCTTGAAGAGTAATGTGGCCCCCTTCATTTCGCACAGTGCTCGATGGGAAAGAGGATTCGATCCAAGATGCAGGCAGGCCGGGTGTAGGAGCAAACAGTGCTTCCAGCTCTTTGTCGTTCAAGCCTCCGTCGTTATCCTTATCGAAGAGCAGAAAAAGATCGACAAAGAAGCGGTAACCGGCGGGACTAAGCTCAGCCGAAGCGAATTCGGGAACTTCAAACTTGGGATGCAGGAACTTATCTTCCAAACTCAAGCTATCGGTGTAATGGTATTGGCGCAGGATAATCCAGATGGTCTCATGGCGACCCTTTTCAGCATAAAGCTTGTTGAGTTGCAGAAAACCCTGCAAGTCGATACCGGGTTCCATATTTACTTGAGGCAGAGTCTTTGCAATGGAGAGCTTAATATTCTCGAGGTCGTCGTCGGTCAGCGGCTTATCGAAACATTTGAGTTGAAAATCTCGCATTTCCTTCGTGTTGAGATATCCATCCTGGTCCTTGTCACACAGGAAGAAGATGCGCTTGAGAGCGGCCACACAAGCCGGTTTGAGCTTCCCTTCCTTGTAGTCGAATAAAGGTGCGATTGGGTGTGTGACGGCTTTTTGGCAGAGGAAGAAGACTTCGTTGACGTTGCGGTGCTCGCGGGCGCTCGTTCGAATGCAAGAGTCGATTTCTCGGAATTCTGCCATGACTGGTAACAGTTCCTCCTCGACAACTTGCGGCGTGTCGGATTGGCCTGCAAGGTCAGACTTGTTGGCGCAAAGCACAACAGGAACGTTGACGCCCAATGATCGGAAATACGGCATCCAGAAGAGAGCGACGCGCTCGTAGCTATAGTGATCCGAGTATACCAGGAGAATGACGTTGCATTTTCGAATTTCTTTTCGCAACGTTGTGCGATCTTGCGGGCGTGCCGAGGTATCAACGACTGTGGTAGTGACATTTTCTGGCGTTCCTATGCTGGGCGGTATGGTGATTTGCGGCAGGACAGATTGGATCTTATTGTTGATGAACTGGTCTTTGACCAGCGAGGCTATGAGGCTCGACTTTCCAGTGCCTTCGTCACCGCAGACACAAATGCGAACTGCCGGATTTGGTGTCAGTTTGTGAATATGTCGCACCACTTGATATTCGGGGGCTAGACGGGGCGTTTGTAGGGAGTATACCTGTAGTCATGATGAAGACGGGTAGATAAAAACGACGAAGAGAAAGAAGCGATATTCGAGCGTCGATCTACTTCATGTCCATGACATTCAGTAAAGAAGTCAGCAAATGTAGTTACGCGATGATGACGCTTTGAAGCCTTTCGAGATGACCATGGAGGAGGAGAAACGCGACTGAGGAGGAGCTGGCCAAGACGGCGCTGGGTTAAATTGGGGCCTGCAGGGGGGTATCGGTGTTGGGCTACGATTTGGCGGTTGTTCAGAGGCCAATGTAGCGGAGTCTGGCATCTGCCAGCGCTATTTAACAAGTGGCCCACGGAGGTAGAGCAACATGTTCCAGTCTCCAGCAGTTCGAGTTGAATGGTTTGGTGGGCCAGAATCTACCAATAATAAAGTCGATCGAATGAATCACTCAGCATTGCCGGCCCAACATTATGTCGTGGGTCAAGAGGCGGTGTTTTCGAAATGTCGGTGACCCGTTCCATGTCCTTGCACGAGAGACTTACCTACAATTATTTAGGTGTACCTAATAAGGTAGGCAGCTTGTGTAGGTAGGCACCTAGGTTGCTAGGCTAATATAGATATCCTTGCCCGCAAAAGTACAGTTCGTTTTTTTCCGCATTTGTTCTTTCTATCCTACCTGTTCTTTTGGTCCAACTGCTCCTCGGATTTTCCTAGTCCTCCTAATTTCTATAATACTCATAGTCGGCCTCCTTGACTACTCTACACATGTCATCTTTGCCCAATGCGCTGGCTGGTCTACCGCACGACGCTGGCGGTCTCAAGACTTCTATTGATATGTAACAGTTTGGCTAGTAAGCTCAAGTCTCGGTTTCGAATCTGCCAAAGCCTCATTGCACCTGCAAAGATGTCTGGCCAACTGTTTCCGTTGCTTGAGCACCCTGATACCCTACAGGGAACACGCCACCATCAACTCGAATCTCCCCACGCTGCAACGAATAACCATATAAGTACATCGGCTGCATTTGATTGCCCTGACCCCGAAGTTCATCGTGCCAATGGATCCACCCTACCAAAGTCGTGACAGCGGTAGCAGTAAACGTCAAGTCTTAATTGCAGATGCGCTATAGGTGATGCGCTTTAGTAGCCAGTCTTAACTGACAGCTAGTTTTAGTTAATAGTCAAACAGCAGCGACTAAATCAGTAGCTAGTTTCTAATTGCTGATTGAATAGCTGTTAGTTAACCGGCGGCTATTAATTGACTGGCGGTTAATTGACCAGCGGCTAATGATTAAGTGTTGTTGATTGACTGGCTGCTGATTAATTGACTGTTGATTAACTGATTCGATTGACTGGCTATTAATTGAGACGGGTTACTGAAGTCTGTAGCGCATCTAGTTATCCTCACCCGCATTCGTAAGAATCGCCCCGCTTAGAATTGAACTCTGACCCCCTTGGACTTGACGTTTACGGTAACGGAGATGTGAAGGTTGATGATGATGTGTATTGGAAGAGAGAGTGGGTGCCCGCTTAAGGGGTGCCCATGTGCCCTGTGTGGTGCCTGCCTGACATTTGCTATTAATTAGTTACCTATGCGCAGTCGTAGCGGTGCGCAATTTACCCCAGATTGCAGCCGGGGATCGGCGAACGGACGAGTTACAACACAGCATCGCGGCGTCAAAACTTGCACTCAACCTTCTGCAACAACGACCATTCAAGACCACAGGCACTCTCGCACGCGCTTCTTGACGGACTGGCGCTGGCCTAAGCCCAGACACGCCTCCGTCAGCCTGCCAAGTCGGAGCACATGAGCTGGCTGCTGCTGCTCCAGGCTTTGTGGCTTGAATACCCCACACGCAAACTCCCAGCTGCAGTCTGCAGATGGACAGACGTCGCCAGCCCCGGCGCCCCAACAGCCAACAATTGCTCCTTTGCCATACTCGTTACCTCAAAGCGCATTCTTGATTTCTTCTTAGTGATACCTCTTCTCACTTAGCACTGCCACGCCAGCTCGACCGACTGCGGCTGCGTTTCCGCTGGGATCGGCCACGATAACGTCACCAACCACAAGGCAACGCCGAAGCAGCGCGACTTTCCACGTCTGTGCAATAACCTCTCCAAGGAGCCTCTAGACGAGCCAGTATCCGAAGACATCCTCCCGATATGCTGTAAGTAGTGCTAAATATTGATGCGCCATACTAATGGCTTCCGTTCTGGTGGCCACGCTGACAATGCCGTCGCAAAGCGGCTTCAGCGTTCTACCGCCTCCGCCGCGATACCCCGGAGTCGGCGGCTATGGAGTCGGCGGCCTGGGTGGCATTGTGCCACTTGTTGAGACAAACAACACAATAGAGAAGCCGACAGGGTCGGAGTGGCAATTTCTCGTCGGAGAAGGTAAGCGCCCCAATCCATGCGTGGGCGCGTGACAAATGCGAGCGATTGACAACGCGCACAGGCACCTACGTCCTCAGAGACGATCTCTCTCTGGCAACGCCTCCTCCGCACCCTTCCGAAGCCCCCATCGTGAACCCGAACCCCTTAGCGACAAATCCACAGCCTGCCAGCTCCGGAACCAAACTGTCACTTGTCAGCCTCCACCCCAAACCACCGCCATTTGTCTACAGAGGGGCTGCAGCTTCGTCGTTTGGCGGACTAGCGAGCCTAGATGGATCCAACGATCTTCGGTACTCCACGGAAGGTGGCATGAGCAGTGAAGACGGCCGAGCGACCTCTAACAGTGACAATCACGGCCCACAGGTTGCTGTCGGCTCTGCTGCACCAGCATTTGGATATGGCAATATGGCCCTGACGACAGCTGTCACCAAGGACGTCAACAAGAGAAAGAAGCCAAAGAACAATGTCACAAAGAGCAACTCGTCATTCATCTCTAGGGTTATTGTCAGTGACAGCTTAAGTCGGCGGCTCACAGACCGGCCCAGTGACGGCATCTTTGCCTTTGCCAACATCAATCGAGCTTTTCAATGGCTGGACATGTCATCATCCACCAAGGCATGTCGTGTACCTGACTTCCGAAACGCATATTTACTAACAACCAAAAAGCAGGAATACCTCGTCAAGATTCTCTTCACGAAAGCTCACTGCTTGTGCCACGACGTAAACAAGTCTACAAAGGGCGCTTCCCACCTCGATGTCGTTATGGGCTTCTCAACTGGAGAGATTATCTGGCTAGAACCCATCTCACAGCGTTATACCCGACTAAATAAGAATGTTCGTAGAACACCCCTTTTGAGTACTACGACGCTGACCTATTGTAGGGTGTCATCAACAATACGCCGGTGGCACACGTGAATTGGCTTCCCGGATCCGAGAACCTCTTCCTCGCAGCACACATGGATGGCTCGTTGATTGTCTATGATAAGGAGAAGGAGGATGCGGCATTCACGCCTGAAGACGAGGCTTCTTCTAACGGAGGCTCCGATGCCGGCGACGCATCAAATGGAACTACGCCTGGCATTAGCATGGTTATTCGCAAATCGGTGCACTCCAAGAACCAGAAGATAAACCCGGTGGCAGCTTGGAAGCTGTCAAATCAGCGCATACATGCTTTTTCGTTTTCGCCCGACCACAGGCACTTGGCTGTTGTGTCTGAAGACGGAACTTTGCGGATCATCGACTATCTCAGAGAAGAGTAAGTTGTGTGACAAATGCGCTGGCCGGCCAATTACTGATGTGGAAACGACAGGCTTCTTGATCTCTTCTTTTCGTATTATGGCGGCTTCTCCTGTGTGACATGGACGCCAGATGGCAAATACGTTCTGACAGGTGGGCAGGACGACCTGATTTCGATTTGGTCTATGGCAGATAAAGCATTGGTTGCACGATGCCAAGGTCACGAATCGTGGGTCGCTGCACTGGCATTTGACCCATGGCGCTGTGATGATCGTAACTATCGCTTCGGTAGTGTCGGCGAAGACGGACGACTATGCCTGTGGGATTTCTCGGCAGTGATGCTGCACCGCCCCCAAACAGTATGATGCACGGTCTTAACTCGTCTACTATGAAAATGCTAAGAATATTAGCAGAACCGACACCGGAGCTCTATTTCTTCGCATGTCGGGCTACCAGAGCGAGTCAGTAGCTACGACAGCGATGAGAGCCCCGGAATTGCGCATGCCGTGGAGCCGCGGGCACGCATCCCAATGCTGCCCCCAGTCATGGTAAGTTCGGCGAACGGCTGTTCTCGATGCTCTATTAACCTGCGAGCACAGACCAAGGTTATTGACAAGCATCCGCTTTGCTTCCTCGAGTTCACCGAGGATGCCATCATCACCAGCTGCAAGAATGGTGAGACTTTGGCGCCAGGTACTCTTGATGGCAATGACTGCTAACGATGCACACAGGCCACATTAGAACGTGGAACAGACCGGGCATGGGAGCCGCAGTGGAGCCGAACTCCTCGGAGGCGGCTTCGTCATAGAGATGGACGACTTGTACATGACAGTTTTGGGCGTTGGTGCTTGATTGTTGGCATGGCGAAGGTCTCTTGCAGTTGTCGGCGTGTACACATTTTTCTGCATCGTATCACGAATCGTTGAGCGATGGAGCTCTGCAACAAAGACTATTAAGATGTAGTTTGGTCGGTTGACTGTAATGTAGCTTCAAAGTTGCGGCATGGTAACGGATTTGAATAAGATGGCAGACACAGTACACTGCGACGCATTTGGTGGCCTTGACAGCAAATTCACTATGGATGAGCCGGCCTCGGTGTCGAGGCCTTACACCAGCCACAAATTGGTCGACAAGTGCTCTGATTTAGGTCGACAACCGACGAAGCCCATCACACACCAAGCTCTATGCGCTTGAATATAGAGACACTGATATGATGTCTGTATTATCTACTTTAGGGGCATCTCGCCTCTGGTGTAGTTTGGTTGCATCTCAGCGGGTGTGTTGGTGTGGCGGTGGGCATAATGAGGCCATGCAACGTTGTCATAATTACCCGTGCTTGATAAGTACAATTCGATCGAATTCTTTTTTTCCTCTGAGAGCCCCGGTATTTCAGTTTCATTTTTTACCTTGACGCTGAGATGTCTCGGAAATGACTAAAGAGATCTCCTTAGCGGGAAAGATGAGATACAGATACAAAGTTATCGGTGTGGCGGACACCGTAATGCCGAGTTTGCCCAAGGGTTGGGTGAGTCATGGAAAGGCAAAAAAAATGTCGGACGAAACAAAAGATGAGCGCGGCAAGATAAGAGCCTCGACACTTTTTCCTTTTCCAAAGTCGTCATTTGGCGGTGCTTTTTTTTTATCGGGGCGACAGGATAGCATTGTGGATACGATAAAAAAGAGATGTAAAAAGGGACACCGCCAAGTCGGAAATAATAGCTGACGGAAACCTGACGTGCAGGCCCGCGATGGCCGATGTGGTCTTTCCGCCACCTGCGACGCCGACGAGCATGAGGTGATGGAGCCATGCTAGCTCGTTATCGGCACAGGGCGGCAGGGATCCATGTACGGACACGATTCAATAAAATGAGGTTCCGAAAGGCTGCCTACGTAGTAATTATTGATATTTCCATTTGCTGGTCCGCAGGCAATGATGGGCTGACACTGGATGGCACGGATGGGTTCTGAACACGCATATCCGTAGATAAGAAGAACTGGTTGACTTGGCAGGGGTCGCGGGCAAGGGGCGACACCTGCCGTATGAGTCGGTATGACCACTCCGTAGCCAAGCAAGTTAGCGACATGGGCTAACAATGAGCAAGAGTACTGACGTAGACCGACAGCTCGATCGCCAGGCCAGCTCGGATCTGCGTTTGATGGTCACGCTGCAACAAGCTGCCTCGATCAAGCCGCTAATGTCTGACAAAGAGCCGCATGACGATCGCGCCTGCAGACGAGTGCAGGATTTGTCGTCTGATCGTGAACTAAGCATAGCGCGCATACATGCGCCCTGGCATGTTAAAGATGTGTTTGATGAAAAACCAATGCAAGAAAAAAAACGGCCAAGAGTCAAGCAAAAGTTCCACAGCGGGCAGCGACCCGCCGATATCAGGAATTGGGCAAAAATGGCGCCGCAGCAGATACGATGGAGGCTCCATACTAAAGAGGGCCTTTTTTTTATCTATTTCCCTCTCCTATCTATCATCTTGAGTACGTAGTATCTCCTTGTCGGGCCGTCATCTGAAAGTAGGTTCAATGGCGAGGTGTTGAGATGAGCTGAGCGCATGAGGGAGAAGCCAGCGTTACATGCACGATGCCAAAACGGGTTGGCGTCAGACGGATGGACTAACCATGACTCTATAAGGTTATGGTCTGCGAAAGTGGCACTTTGTTTGTCTGTGCGAAGTACATGCTTCATCAGTAGGTAGTTGTACATTTTACCGAGAGTCCAAAGTAACGTCACTGTGCGGGACATGTTTTTTGAAACGGAGAGGTAATAAGTAGTGCTAGTTATGCAGTACATAGGTATACCTAGGCAGGCAGGTAGATAGATAAGGTACCTAGTTGAATAGGCAGGCCTGGGCTATGCCACCAAGCAACTTGGCATCACGACAAGGTTGGCACTACATGTCGCGAATGATACTGTACTTGCTGCAAAGCACGCAAGAGAAACGGTGATTATTGGCGCAGCTCTGGGCGGGTGGCGGTGTAGTGACAAAGTTGACGGCGTTAAAAAGTACCTACCCAGCAGGCTATTTACCTAGGTAGGTACTCCGTAGTTGGTGTGATGTGCACATGCTGGGCCCTGCTGAAGCTTTCCGATCGCCGAGGCGCATTATTAGGTTACTCAATAATCACTAGTCGGCAGCTGACTAGTGCAGTGAGGTACCGGCGTTAGGTTGCATAGCAATCTGCCAATTGCTTACTGGGTGCATAGTTGAATTAGAGTGTGGAAATCCCTGACGAACTAGTAACTAGTGAAAACTCGTGATTTTCATTTTTTTTTGACTTTTTTTACTTTATTTCTATTTTTGTATTCCATGGTATGCCAATGATGAGCCCTGCCAGCCCGCTCATGTACTGGCAGAACAGGCGTTCGCAGCAATGCGCGGCATGTCTCTGACGGATGCGGCGACTCGACACCAACTCGAGAAGAAGAACATTGGACCAGAAAAGTAGTTGACTCGCTGGCATGCACGCTCGGTTCTTTTTGCTCTTGTTGACTACCTATACATTTCGGCTGTAACCCTAACGCTGCACACGCTACCCAGCTAGCACGGAACAAGCTGCTGAATTAGAACGGCTCTCGCAGTGCGGCGCAACCCGAGCTGTCAAAAAGTCTACATAGAGAGCATATGCGAGCAGCTGTTCGAGACTCTCCCCGGGGGGCATGAATGGTATCATGGTTTACATGGTACATCTCGTCTGGTATGCTGCTGCCTGAGAGGGGGGGGGTTGTAGCGTAAGTGGACGAGGGCTTTTTCGCTGGGGGGAGCGAGGAGTGCGACTTCTTTCGCGCACTTATTCGAGAACATAACTGGGGAAAAAAAAATTGAACTGTGGTCATTGAATGTCACTTGTTGTGTTACTGCGAATGAGTCGTAATGAGCAAGTTGTAACATCGGCCACACTTGGTAACGGACATGTACCAAGGCGGTACGAAGTAAGACGGCTGGGTGCATCGTGCATGAACTGGTGGGTGGGTGGTGATTACAGCGTTTGTAACGGTTGCTCACGCCCTGAAGATTCAGCAGATGCCCTGTTCATGCCTGTCAGTTTCCTGTTGATGTACTGTATTCTTGCCGAGTCAACCACCAATCAACGCCTCCTCTAACTTGACCACTCCGTACCTATCTTCTATTCTTATCCCATCAAAGAAGGAATAATATAAATCGGAAACTTGTCTTCTTCTGTCCCTTCCCTCAGACATTGCCGACTGCCGCTCGCATCGTTACATCCTCTTACTCATTCCGTCTGCTTCGCCTCTCTCATATTATCCAGCCTCGCATCGCAACTGTCCACTCACCTTTCCCAACTCACCCATCATCATCAATCACATCCACTCCCATCAATCGCATCCACTCCCATCAATCCACCCTGCAGCGCCCAAAATCCACTTGCTGTCCCATCCGCAGTTTCGACCACTCTCTTGCATCCCAATCCCATCTCCGAATCAGTTCCGGTCTCCAGTCTTTTTGCTGTCCAACTATCTATGGTTTTTTTTTTTCACTGCAAGGTACTTTGTACCGAATCGGTATCTATGTAACTCATTGCTAGCAAGGTACTTGCTTCGCTTTCGCCCGTCGTACTGGCCCTCTTTCCTTTGACCCATTTCCTCTCAACCTTTCTATTCAATCACCTCTTCATTTGCTCCTTCATCCCATTTCAAAAAATATACTCGCCCTCCAGCTCAAATAGCCCAACGTGGCCCGATTACAACAGCTGGAATCAATACAATCAGCGCCTAAACGCCTCCAACCCCAATAGCCTACATTCGGCTTCCAAAACGGACAGCCACGAAACCGGACCGGCACCACCACCCCACCAAGGCGCAAACGGGCCAGACAAGACGTGACTTTTGACACTGACCAGCGCCTCGATTACCCTTGTAGCCGGTTTCGCCTGGATTGTCTACCTCTTCTCCAACAAGACAACCGTCGTCGAAATTGCTTCAATTCTTCAATTCTTTCCATTTCATCATCCGACACTCCTGCACTGCTCTGACTTGACATACCCACCTTTTGCATCATTGTGCCATCACTTCGTTTACAAAAGCGCTGAGCGGCCTTGGCCCCGCGACGCAAAATACCCTCGGCCGAAATGCCGACCTTTAATCCCTTCTCCTCCGTCACCGGACGTAATAGCTACAGCCTCTTTGACATACGGTACGTTCTCTCTATCCTTCCCCCCAGCTTTGCCGTTGGCCAATCTGTGCGCCACGCTTCAAACCTACTAACGCTTCATTAGCCTCGACCAGGACTTTATCGTCTTTCGCGGCAATGACCATGAATCTGCTGGCCAGCTTCTCAAGGGCGTTGTCGTTCTCTGCCTATCACAGCCCCTGCGCATCGAGGACATACACTTGCGCCTGACAGGAACACACCGTGTCTCGTAAGTACCTGCTCGGCTGGCCGATCCGCGCCGCCGGTCCCGCATCACCGTTGGCAAGCCTAACCCGTCATGAACTACAGTTGGGCCGACCCCCGATCTAGCACTCCGGCCGTCGCCGGCCAAAAGGTGGACAAGACAACCTTGATTCTCGATCACAGATGGGCTCCCTTTGTCGGTACACACGGAAAGAGCATGACTTTACCCGCCGGCAACTACGAGTACCCCTTCGACTTTACCCTCCCCGGTGACACGTCGGAAAGCGTCGAGGGTATCCCCGAAGCGTCCATTACATATCGTCTCAAAGCGACCGTCAGCCGCAGCAAGCTTGCCTATGACTTACACGCCTACAAACACCTTCGCATTATTCGTACGCTCGAAGCTGGCGCCCTCGAATTTCTTCATGCCATGAGCGTAGAAAACATTTGGCCCAACAAGCTGGAATACTCTGTTGTTATTCCCCAAAAGGCTGTCGTCTTCGGGGGCGTTGTCGACATGGAAATGCGATTCACGCCCCTGCTCAAAGGTCTTGAGCTAGGTGAAGTGACAGCCAAGATGATTGAAACCCGTGAATGTGTCATTCAGGGCTCGACTGGTATCAACATTCGCGAGCACAAGACCGAGCGCGACGTAGCGACATGGAAATTCCAAGTGACGCGCGAGGACCATTGGCATGATATGATAGAGGAGACTGGGCAAGAGGGCTGGGCTCTTACCAAACAATTGAGCCTGCCTAAAAAGCTGCGCCAATGCATACAGGACCTGAACCACCACGGCATCAAGGTGCGACACAAAATTAAGCTGACGGTAGCCCTCAAGAATCCCGACGGCCACATTTCAGAGCTCCGTGCCACACTCCCGGTTTCCATTTTCATCTCACCCAACATTCCCTTTAATGAGCAGGGCGACATGGTCAACCAAGCTCCTGGCGAGGCAGGTGTTCGACAGCAATCAGCTGGTGCTGCTCCTCCCGGCTACGGCGAGCATATTCTTGACCAGTTGTATGAAGATATGGACACCAGCGGCTTCCAGACGCCAGCTTTGCAGTCAGGCGTTAGTAGTCCGTTTTACGCGCAATCGCGCAGCGGCTCTGCGGAAAATCTGCATTTAATTGGAGGATACATGTCGCCCATTGCGCCCGCCGCACTGTCCTCGCGATTGGCCGATGTCTCGTTGGATCCGTCGCAGCGTAGCACATCATATTACTCGCTCAACTCGCTTTCAGGGCGCGTTTCTCCCAATCACGGCACCGGCACCGGCACCGGCACCGGAACCGGCTCGGCGGCACGATCGGAACCACCGTCGAATAACCTGACGCGCAGCAACAGTGAAGAGGATGGTTCTGATCGGGCATCCACAGAGCACGTACACCTTGACCCTGAGGAATTTGCCGAGCTCAATCGCGTGCCCAGCTATGCGACAGCGGTGCGTACGCCGGCCCGCTCACGCGTGCAAACGCCTGGGGGGCCTCTTCCAGACTACCAAACGGCGCTCAGCGCCCCTCGCACGCCGCCAGTGAGCGACGGTGTCCACGAGATTCTGTCGCCCATTACCGAACGTACTACTGAAGAGTACAATATGCAGCGCCCAGAGATGTCGAGAAACGCTTCGGTCATCAACGGTCGTGTGCCGCTTTCTGCCTAGGCGGAATGTTTCAAGATGTATACAAATTCCTCACTCACATATTTACTGTCGGTCATATAAAAGACCTTCTTTTGGCGTTTTTCTTGGGTCACTATTGGATTATTTGGCATATTTCGCATACGAGGATGGGAGTTTCTGCATTCACATACACAAGGGCACACACAGGCGCAATATGAAAACCATGGATAGCAGATTGGCTACTAAGGAGCTACCCTTATAATATCACAGTTCAAGAACAGTATTTGCTTATGGATGGAAATCTTGTCCGGGGCTTGCGACTCGACGCTCCCTTCGGCTAAAAGTCATTTCTTGCGAGTAGGTGACTGCGCAATTTCGGTTTGGGTGTGGCGTCGACTAAAAAATTCATCGCTGTGAAAGTCCGGTGCAGCGATGCATCACTCGGCGACGTTGATACTATCAAATTCAGCCTTACTTTTCCACAGCGTACAGCTCTGCAGCGAAGACCGCAGCGAGAATTCTAGTAACAATGCATCGATATCGATAGGTTTCTGGCTGCTTTGGTAACCTATGAGTATGGCGCTGATGCAGTTGTTGGAGGGACCCTGGAGCAACTTGGTTCTTTTATTTCGTAGCTTGTCTTCTTCGTCATGAACTCCCAGGCCTTGCGGCGCTGACGTCACTAATGCCATGACCGGTTGCGACTCTGGTCAGAATGGTTCACGATAACAAAGGCGCGTAGATGCTCTCGGCACAGATGATGAGGTGCAAGATGATATTGGTATTTAGCCCCCAGGAAATTAACATGGACTTCCAGGGTCCCCTAATTATTAATAAAGTAAATTAAGAAGTGACCAACTACCCCGTGTTTTCTCCGCACGCCAAAAAGCGACCCCGAGCTCCGAGCTGGACCAGCCCCACCGCTTCTAGCGCCGTTTTCTTTGTCTCAATGGCTGGTGACGGCAATGGACGGCTTTAGCGGAGCAAGCAAAGGTGCATTTCCCCCACGGCTTGTCGGGACAGTTGTTTGTCTTTGCCGCTTACTTGACTATTTTCTCTTCTCTACTTAAGAGTCGTGTCGGTCGAAGAGCTTTGTTGGTTCTCATTACCTTGCACGCCCATTCGTCACACGAGACTGATTTTACAACCACAATGCGTTTGGCTGCGGCTCAGATGCTCCGCGGCGTGGCCCAGCGGAGGGGCTTCGCGACCACGGCTCGACGGCTCGACAACTACGCCTTTATCGGCCTCGGCCAAATGGTGAGTTTTGCTTCTTTTTTTTTGCAGAGTCACAAGAGGGTCTGCGAACACATAAGCCGCGCGACTTTTGCCAGGGAGCGGACTGAATTGGGGCCCAGCATAGCTAATACTGTCAAATAGGGCTACCAAATGGCCAAGAACCTCCAATCCAAGCTCCAGCCCAGCGACAAGGTCTCGCTCTACGACATCAACGGCGACGCCATGAAGAGGCTGCAGGCTGAAATGAAGGCCGCTTCTACGGGTGCCGCCGTCGAGCTCGCTGCCAGCGCCCACGACGCCTCCAAAGAAGCCGTACGTTTGTTACCAACCCTCAACCCCGGGCCTTCTCACCAGATCACCCCACACTAACGGAAACCCCCCTCTTCTTCCCCCCAGGATACCGTCATTACCGTACTCCCGGAGCCGCAGCACGTCCAGGGCGTGTACCAGTCCATCCTCGCCCCGTCGCTACCCCGCCGCGACCGCGTCTTCATCGATTGCTCCACCATCGACCCCTCGACGTCGCGGGCCGTCGCAGCCTCGGTCGCGGCCGCGCAGCAGGGCGTCTTTTCCGACGCGCCCATGTCGGGCGGCGTCGTCGGCGCGACCGCCGGCACGCTCACCTTTATGCTCGGCGCGCCCGCCGCGCTGCTGCCGCGTCTCGAGCCCACGCTGCTGACCATGGGCCGCAAGGTGCTACACTGCGGCGACCAGGGCGCCGGCCTGTCGGCCAAGCTCGCCAACAACTACCTGCTGGCGCTCAACAACATTGCGACGGCCGAGGCCATGAACCTGGGCATGCGGTGGGGGCTGGATCCCAAAAAGCTGGCGGGCGTGCTGAACGTGAGCACGGGCCGGTGCTGGCCGAGCGAGGTCAACAACCCGGTCAAGGGCGTGGTCGAGACGGCGCCGGCGGGCAGGAACTATGCGGGCGGCTTCGGAATCGGCCTGATGAAGAAGGATTTGAGGCTGGCCATGGTGGCGGCGGAGGAGGCGGGCGCGCAGATGAAGCTGGCGGATGCGGCGTTCAAGGTGTACGACGAGGCGGCGGAGCGGGAGGACTGCAAGGGACGTGACTTTTCTGTCGTGTATAGGTATTTGGGTGGCAAAGAGTAAGAGTAAAATGACTTGAAAGTATATTGGGCAAAGAACCAAGTAAAAATCACCGTTTTTAATGTGAGATATTCTCAAAGATGCTGATGCATACTCTGCACTTTCAACTTTCAATTCCAACGCACTGCGCCACTTTCAGGGTCCTGCGCCACAATCTTATAGCCCCCTTCACTTTCTCCGCGGTTCATCAGGGGCAATGTCCTGAGACGCCAGCTTTCAATTTTAGCAAGACGGTCATCTCTTTTTTTCGCAATGAATGCGAATATGCTTGTAGAACCAACTAGCACTATTAGCACCGATCCACCGATCCTGTTCAAGGTCTACCCAATCCAGAACCAGAGCCAGAGAGCCTGGAAGATGCACTTTACGATGACAATAACGCTCTGGTGTCAATGCGCCTCCCCGGCCTTGCGGATGAATACCGCAAACATATCGAATCCAAAAAACAGGAAATAGAGGAGACGATTCAGAATCTTTTTGGTGTGCGTTGGTGTCGTGTCATGACATCGCAATTGTGGAAATCGGGAAGCTTCAATCTAGCCATCCCAATCTACCTACCACAAGATCGGACAATGTATTTACGATTGCCATTTCCATACCGATTAGGGGAGTCACAGTGCCCAGGAAATGTCGAAGAGAAGCTTCGTACAGAGATAGCGACTTATTCCTGGATTTCCAAAAATTGCGCCGATGTGCCGATCCCAACCTTACATGCCTTTGGACTGCCTGATGGATCTACGGTAAGTACTGCTCTTCTCACTTTCTATACGATTAAATTGATTGACCTGAAAATAGTATACACGACCGGATGTTTTTCCCTTGATTGAGAGAGCCTGGTCATACATTCAACACATCAGGCGACGTCTCTTCGGACAACCTGCCGCAATTTCGCACATTAGGCGACGTGTCCGTCACTCCCTGGACTACGGATTCCTTTTACTTAGCAAAGCTCGCGGCAAGAGTCTGGCATTTTCTTGGGGTAAATACTGCCAAGAAAAAGCTTATCGTGAAAACTTGTTCCGGGGCCTCGCGCGAATATCACTCTCTTTGCATTCTATCCCCTTCAACCGCATCGGGGCTTTAAGCCTTCAGCCAGATATGAGCATTGCGATGACGAATCGACCTCTTCACCTTTACTTTCATATGCTAGAAAATGAAGGCATACCTTCGGGGATTCCCCGTGATCGCACATATGCCGAGACGGAGGCGTACATTTCGGATCTTATCACTGTCCAGGACAATAAACTACGACATCAGCCCAACGCGATACACGATGTGACGGATTGTCGGAAGCAGTTGGCTGCCCTCACTGCATTGCGGGCGGTGATGCACCATTTCATCAAGCCCGAACTTCGAGACGGACCTTTCTTTTACTCATTGACCGATTTACATCCAAGCAACATCTTTGTTGACGAACACTGGAACGTGGTAGACATAATTGATCTAGAATGGGCCCATTCCATGCCGCTTCAGATGCAAAGGCCCCCTTTTTGGCTGACATCAAGAGGAGTCGACGGGTTCGATGATGATGCGGCACTCAGTGAATACGCGACGGTGCTTGACGAGTACTTTCAAACGTACGAAACTGAGGAGCGGCGCCGCAACCGTACAGACTTTCAGACATCTGTATATCGTGATATGTGGCAAAGAGGTAGCTTTTGGTACTTTCATGCAGCCGCCATACCGGCAGCAATGTACGGCTTGTTCAACAAGCGTATTCAGCCCCTGTTTAACAAAGAGCACGCAAGATCTACGGCTGTTGACGATGTTTTGCATTATTACTGGGGCCAAGGGCTGGATAGCTTTACTGCAAGAAAGCTAGCAGACAAGGAGCAGTATTTAGTCAATGTACGAGAGCAGTACCGTGCTCTATCAGGAGGAAAGAAACGCGGCTAACATGTGGTGCGTGCTTGGCGCCGTCTATCCATTGACGACGGCCTCCGTTATGGGAGTGGTTGAAATGTTGTCCAGCTCATGTAAATACAGATTTGTTATTTCCTTGGCGACTTGAATGGCGTTGCGGCGGTCGATACCAGACCGATGTACAAAATATTCCCACTCAATAACCGGCCGACTCTTTTCTATGATCTTCCCCGCCAGTGGCGCTTCGATGCACGTCTATTCTTCTTGACAAAAAGGTACTGTCTTATTTGCTTGATTGTTGTTGTTGTTGTTGTGAACTCGAGCTAATAAAAAATGTCGACTCGGCTACTGCAACGTCTGGGCAGAGATGCTTTTACTTTCCGACCGCTGATGCCAAGCAAGACAACTTGCCTTTCCGCGTCGGTGCTCTCCGACGGCAGGCTGGCCTTTCACCACTTGCCTCCCATGTACCGAGGGCATGCGCTTGTTGAAATTGTCGAAAGAGGAGAGTGGTGGGACGGCGAGACGGAATGTCGCTTCCTCTGCATTAGGATAAGGCCGGAGAAAGTCCACTCAGCGATCTGGCAAAAGTACTCAAGTCCATAGGGGTCAAAGCCCAAGTTTTTTTTTTTTAAAAAAATCTCGTGCTTTGAAAAGTCAGCTAAGGATACTCTAATAACTAGCAAGGGGCAGGGCTTTTCTAGCTATGTGCTCTCCTCTTCACGGGTAAACAGAGCAGCGGCTTTAGAAGACAAGAGCGGCCTGCTTCCGACCTGTCAATAAATATCTAAAAGTCATCCTAAAAAGGCTCCAGAAACTTGTTCGTCATCATCTGGTTCGCGCAGTCCTTAGCCATAGCGTCAGTAAGAGAGGTTGGGTCTCCGCAGCTCTTGAAGGCGTCTAGACAGAATTGTTTGTTGTAACGAGCATTGCTTGTAGCCTCCATTACTTGGCAGTATTCATCGATGGTTTGGCCTGTGGAGTCGGTCTTGGACTCGGACTCGGGCTTGGGCTTAGACGGACAACTCTGCGTCGCTTCCTCCTTGTCAGGCGTCGTTTCCTCCTTGACAGGCGCCGCTTCCTCCTTGACAGGCGCCGCTTCCTCCTTGATAGGCGCCGCTTCCTCCTTGGTAGGCGTCACTTCCTCCTTGATAGGCGTTGCTTCCTCCTTGATAGGCGTCGCTTCCTCATTGGGCTTAGACGGACAACTCTGCGTCGCTTCCTCCTTGTCAGGCGTTGCTTCCTCCTTGTCAGGCGTCGCTTCCTCCGTACCAGGCGTCGCTTCCTCCGTACCAGGCGTCGTCTCCTGCTGGTCAGGCTTCAGCCCCTTGTTCTTAACGCACTCCTCCCGTGCGTTATCCCGATCCTTTTCGCAGTCCGCCTGGATCCCCTTAAGCACTCTGTCTTTCTTACACTGGGCAAAAACACGGTTGATTGGGGCGGTACACACATCCTCTGCCTTCCTGTCGACGTCGTCAAGTTCGCTCTCCGCGTCGTGTGCGAGGCACGACGCCTTAGCGTCATCACGCTCCTTATAGCATCGTTCGTGGAGGTCAAGCTTAGGCTCATCGCGCTTGGGTGCTTTAATACACTTAAGAAATACCTTGGCGCTCGCTGAGAGGCAGATCCTCTCGGGGCTATTCGGCGCCGGCGGCGTTTTGATAGGCGCCGACGCGTTACTGTCCAGGCTAGGCGCCGGGGCGTTGCTGTCCAGGCTAGGCGCCGGGGTGTTGCTGTCCAGGCTAGGCGCCGGGGCGTTGCTGTCCACGTTAAGCGGTGCGGCAAGGGCATATCCCATGAGGGAGGTGACGATAACAGCAGCGACCTTCATAATTGCTAAGGTGACTGTGATGTATTTTTTAAAAAGAGAGTAAGATATATAACTAAAGGATAGTGAAAGTAACTAAGGCAAAGAAGTGGTTGCGTTAGCTATTTATATACGTAACTGAGCCCTGATAAACTAGTATTTGCTAGCTTTTCAATCTCCAAGTATCTACTGTATATCAACTCTAGGCTATACCTCCTTCTATCAAACCACTTAGAAAAGCGTTATGCGAGCCATGACAAATGTGTATATCTTGTCCCACCGTTTTAATTCAAGGACAGTTACGCTGGTAGTATATCTAGATGTGGGCTTTTGATATTATGCCACCCAAGCCAGTGTCTGTCCTGATTGTATGTCTGTTACCTATAGTGTGTTTCAAAATACACCGAGGCCTATTATAGAATAGAGGCATAGAGAATGACTTGTCATCATCATGTAAGTCGTCCAGGGTCTTAATACATGATTCACGCCCTGCCTACGTAAGCCTGCAAGGGTACCAAATTGATTCTACTACGTATTTCCTGCTTAGCGACACGTATTCACCTTATAGGATTGCTATGCGGGAAATGAATCATCCTTTGCCAGCTGCGCGATGCACCGCTTATACTCCTAGCCATGCTTCCTGGCAAGAATGACAAGAATAGCTGTGTACCAACTTTTCGTGCCTGGTTCACAAGCCTTTACCGTCTCTTGGGTGAGGGGACATCCGCCGCGGCTATGTGCCGCACGCATTGCTGGTGGGGGTACTCGCATTAACAGCCGCCCGAGTTATTCATTAACAGCCGCCCGAGTTATTCATTAACAGCCGCCTGAGTCATTTATTAACAGCCGCCTAAGTCATTTATTAACAGCCGCCTAAGTCATTCATTAACAGCCGTCTAAGTCATTCATTAACAACCGCCCGAGTTCATTCAGACTAGACGAAACGCCTCGAACCAGCAGTATTAATTAAAAAAGAATAAACAATGTTCCCCCACCCCCTACTAATTTAAAAAGTTGACTCGGGTTAAAACTCCCTCACTCAACTTTTCATGACTGGCCTATATAATAAATGGTATTATGGTCCTTGCTCAAATCCTGACCGAAAATTACATCACTGACACCAGTTCTAGTATCTCCCAACAACACATCTCTCTCCATATCCTTGCTACCACCGCGGCGGGCAATAGAACTCAATTCATTCAACATGCAATTTCATCAATTACTTTAAAGTGCCTTTTTTGGTAGGCGTCGTCACTGCTGACATAACGGCACGGAGTCGGAGGAACGATCCACCATAACCACGTATATCATCCAGCGTAGCCAGCATAGTCAGATAGTTCTTTAATCAACACACAATCATCTTCCTTACCTGCAGTATCTCATCAGTCACTGCCGTCCCCTACCCAGCTTCGCTACAAGCCGGGCACGCCGGCTTAGTTACATCGACATCAACCCCAGCCTCGATCCTGACTGATCAAGAGTTTAGACATGATCTCGAGGAGAAGCAGACTAGGTCTGATAAGGCGGAGATCGACGGACCGAAGCCGCCGTTTCGAGAGGCTGCTGTCGGTGAAGAAAGGAAACGATAAGGCTGCGATTCGACAAGCCAGACTCTTAATTTTGAACCTGAGAGGGGCGAAGTATGCCGTGGCACGTCAAAGTGGTGTGAAAAAATGTTTATCGAGCAGGAATTTGATTCTCTCCAGGTTTGCCTTGAAACCCGCGAGCAGGACACAGCAGCAGAGGAGCCTGGCTGCTTTGAACCATAACGGTAAAACGGTGCTATGTGGTGTTACGAGCGCTAGTTACTGCAAACGGGTGCTGGCTAGGGACGAGTCGACGGATGTGTAACTGCTCAGGCGATGGTGTAATGGCTCCGAGTTGGGCTTATTGAGATTACAGTCGCACATTAGCGACGCAACCGCCATTCGTAAAATACAGAGCAGCTACCATGGAAAAAGTACCAACACCTCGTATCTACCTTGGAAGCACTCTACAAGTAGTTTCATAACTAACTTGTAGTATTATTTTTCCTCTTCTTCTTTGCAAAAGTGGGCAGCAATGGTGCACCGTAAGGGCCACTGAACACTGCCCTCGACACCACGCCGCAAAGGTTGCCATATTCTGGCACAAACTTACCGCGCTGGCTCCTGTAGAATGATCAACAGAGTCATATGTTCCTGTAGTTATATTAGATGTTTTATTGAGAGGTGCGATTCGTTAGCTTTTCTTCTACTAGCAATGCATAGAGGTTGCTAGCTAGGGCTTAGTGAACATGGTGTTGACGCTAAGCATTTCGAGAACTGGATTTCGTTGGTGTCAGGTTTATTAACGATAATTATCGTGAGGTAATTTAGCTGCGTGGCGTACATAGGGCTTGAGGGAAAGTGGGGCCAAAGTGGCCAATCAGAGGCTACAGTGCCTAAGGCTCCAAACAGTTGGATTCTTCCATGAGTTTTCAAAAAGAACGTGATTGACTTGTACTGAACAGTGAGGCTCGCCTGTATTATTCGACGCACTGTGTAGCAGCAAACAGTTGACCAAGACTTCATCGACAGGGGAACGAGCAAAATAAGGAGGAACAGGAAGAAAAAAAAAAACAACAAGTAATATCATGACCGCGAGAAGTAGTACATATTTTGTTTGTTTCTTTGATTTCCTTCTCTTCTTTTATAAGGCTCTCATTTGCTAGCATCTATGTACGCCGAGTCTGCGACTATGACTGAGTGCGTCTTGAATTACGCGCTTTCGCTGGCGCGTCTTTTGCCTGCCTGCCACATCATCATTCATTGCCGAGGTCGGATGCCTCATTCAACATGACAAACATGGATACTCTTACGCGATGAAGAAATACATGAAGAATACGCCTATATACCGCATCGCATGGAAGCCGGCATGATCCGGTATCACGATGAGGACGCACCGAAGCTGCCACGGACGCGGACGTGGGCCTCTCTGCTGTAAGAGGGGCAGGCCGATTAAGTGCTTTACCCGTCGAGGTCCTTCAGCGCGGACTGACTTTCAATGGGAATTTGCACACTTGCACCGCACACAACTGTCATTCGAGGCCCACGACCCTCGCCTAGTCTTTGCATTGGCAAACACTGCGAATGACTCTTGTAATGGCATGGCATCCATTCTCTTCCCCGTTCTACGGCGCCCTGGGAATATTAAAGACTGTGGATCGTGGTGTCTAGGATGCAAACTACATCGCGCAGGATTTCTACCTATTACCTGATGATGTGCTGGCAAGGCTTATACCACCACGGCATGATCCATCAACATTCAGCCACTGCATGCCATTACGCGAATGGTCATATCGGGACTTTATAGTCCACGCAAGGTCATGTTACGGTCTACAAGGCCCCAATGAATTGAGACCATTAATATCGAACGAGGCGATATGTATGTAGAGTGTCAGATAGCATGTTATCACGGGTCGTGCAATCTCGCAACTACTGCAAGGCGCATCTGACCACGGAGAGCAAGGCAAAGTTCAAATATGTCGGACGCGAACTAAATGATGATGCTACTAGACGATGAGTCGTTGACCCTGGGTATATAATGAACTTCTAGCCAGTGGGGCGTTTTCAAGGAAGGTCGTGAGGGCGTTGCAGAGCAGATCCGTCTCAAGCAAACAGCCAGTGAATCATAGCTAATCAGTCGACAGCTAGTTGATCAACAGCCTCAATTCACAGCCAGTTCAATCAACGGCTAGTCAATGGCCAGTCACCAGTTAATCGGCAGCCAGCCCATCACCAGCAGCCAGTCACGCAGCCGCTATTTTAATCATCAAATGGATATTGATTGACTGGTCGACCGAAATCAGCTTGTACTGACTGCTGAAGGGCTCTATAATGCAGGGACAAATTGGCTGAAAATCAGTGACACAAGATCATGGGGAATCATAAAGTCCTAAAAAGTCGGTCCGCCTAGCGAGACTCGTTGATAAAGGTAATAGCCAGATGTATGCTAAAGGATACTCTGCGCGTTCGGAAACTAGGTATCTAGCTGCCAGCTGACGACTCAACCGGACCAGATCTCAAATGAGAATGAGTAGTGCTACCCGGACCAGCCTCACATAAGAAAACGCCTCTATCCCAAAATTCATGTCGGTTATGATGAAAACCCAATTTTTCTTGTGCTTTTCCTCCTCATCTTCGTAGCTCCCGAGCCTAGGCAGAGTGCGTCTTGAGCAGGCGCTGGAGCTCCGCGGGGTTGGCGCCGACAAAGTTGTCGACCTGCTTGCCGTCCTTGAAAAAGAAGAAGGCGGGAATGGAGCTGACGCGGAGTTCCTTGGAGATTTCGGGAATTTTGTCGACGTCGAACTTGACAAAGTGCACCTTGTCCTTGAATTCATCCGAGTTGGAGTGCCTGCGAGAGGGATTGTTAGTTTGCGTTTGGGTCTTGGCCATAGATAGGTTGCAATATTGGAGCTCACTTTTCCAAGATGGGAGCAATGGCCTTGCAAGGCGGGCACCAGTCGGCGTACGAGTCGACAATGACGACCTTGTTGTTTGCGATGGCCTGACGGAACTCGTCGGCGCTGTGAGAGCAAGTGTTAGCTGGCTGATGCATGAATGCGGCAGAAAAGCGCCGGCATCAATTGCCATCTCGAATAACTATTGAGAGACTGAAGAGGATTGATACGTACGTATTGACAACGTGGACAGTCATGGCTGGACGGGAAACGTGGAAGCGTCGGTTATGGGCGGGAGCAAGAATAGCTTGGCGAGCAATGTATGCGATGCGCGAGGCGTTGGAGGGGATGATGCGTGATGACGGAAGCATTTCCGAGGGGAAATGCGAGTTGCTTTTATAGGCGGGAAGGCGTGGGAAGGCAGTGCAGAGTCGTGGTGGTTGGATGTGGTTGCCTTTCTGGAGGCTTTGTCATGGTTGTTGCTGGAATTGTCTGGTTGGCTGCACAAAGCGCTAAATTGAGCCGAGCTAGCCCGACGGGTTAGATCAGCAGGCTCTTGGCTCTCTAGTGCAAGGTATCAGCGCCATTCCCCCTGCGAATGATGGATTTGTCAGGCACATCGACCCGAATTAGTACAAATGACGCAATACCTCTGCCGAATTGTTGACCAGTGCAACTACGCGCTCGAGCTGATACTTGCAGTCACAATTATGTCAACTGCTCAGTCATACGTATAGCTCATGAAACTAGCCGTTTCAAGTTAATCTGTTCGAAACGGCAAACTATTAGGGTACTTCCTACTGTAGTCCTTTGGCGTGGAGCACTCTACGCGAGTCCCAGCGGAATGCCCCATTGTTTTCGTTCCTACAGCAACACCAGTCCAACGTGTTTATCATCCCACCTGATATCAATCTAGACACAACACACAGCAAGAGAAGAAAAGCGCGAAAACAGAGTCTCTGCCCTCAGCAGAGCATACTCCAAAATCAGATAAGATGGCGTACAACAGGATGAGCATTATACCTCAGCAGCAACAGCAGCAGTCGCGGTCGCGCAAAAAAGAAGACGACCCCCTCGCGTATATGCGCTTGCCCGACAGCGAAATCGTCGCCTGCATCACTGAAATCGGCATCAACTTTAGTGTCGCCGACCTCCAGAAACCCAATCCCGCCCACGTCCAGCAGATTCTCGAATGGTTCGCCGAGCTGCTCCTCAATGCCACGCGCGAGACAATCGACCCGGCCATGCGCGCCGCCGCCGAAGACGTCTGCGGCGAGTTTGCCGACGTCATCCCCCCGGACACGCGTAACCTCATGGGCTTTTACGTGTCGCTGCGCCGTCTTCTCAACGAATGCTTAATTACCGATTTTTCCTTCAATGATCTCTACAAGCCGACGCACGAGCGGCTCGTCAAGATCTTTAGCTACCTCATCAACTTTGTGCGCTTCCGCGAGTCGCAGACGTTGGTGGTGGACGAGCACTACAACAAATCCGAGGGCATCAAGACGCGCATCGAGTCGCTGTATGCGGACAATCAGGAAAAGGAAGACCGGCTCGAGGAGATGCGACACAACCGCAAAGTCATGGAGGCGCAGGTCGCCGAGAAGACGGCGCGCAACGAGGAGCTCAAGCAGCGGCTGCTCGAGCTGCGCCGGAACCAGGAGCGCGTGGCGGCGCGTCTCGACGAGGCCAAGCAGCGCAAGACGGAGCTGACGGGTGTCCTGGAGCAAAAGACGCAGGAGAAGCTGACATTGCGGCACGAGAGCGCCAAGCTGCGCCCCTATGTGCTGCAGAGTCCCGCCTCGCTGCAGGATCACCTGGCCGAGCTGCGCGAGATTCTCAACAACGACAAGACGCACATTGACGCGCTGGACCGGCGAGCGCGCGCGCTGCAGACGTCGTCGGACTCGTTTAGCGCCGTGTCGCTCGACGTCGAGGCGTGCATCAAGATTCTCGAGGAGATTGCGGCGGAGCTGGCCAGGGAGGACGAGGAGCTGGCGCGCCAGGCCAAGCAAAAGGAGGCCCTCACGGAGCGCGGCAACAATGCGCGCGAGGTGGACCGCACAGAGGCCATGCTGAAGCGGCAGCTGGAGAAGTGGAACGACCGCACCGAGCGCCTGCGCGAGCAGGCCAAGCACAAGGCGGCCGAGGCGCGCGAGCGCGTGCACGAGCTGCGCGCGGTGCACGCCAAGCTGACCGAGGAGCAGGCGGACAAGAGCAAGGAGATGGCGATTCGGCGCGTGCGCATCGAGCAAAAAGAAAAGGAGATGCTGGATCTCAAGGAGGCGATTGAGAAGGAGGTGCATGCCGCTCACGATGAGTACCTCAAGATGGAGTCACACATTAAGCTGTACATGACGGAGATGGAACAGGCAATTATGCTATGACGCGATCTTGTATTTTTGCCCTTTTTCTATTCATATGTATATAGCGTCTCTTGTAAATTGTGCGCGGCACGATTCGTTGGATTGGGCATTGGCACGGCGTTGGAAGGAATACCCATTTGGATATAATGAAGATTAATAGAACGTCTAACTTGAAGACGATCCCTGAAAATCAACCATGCCATCATCATGAATCATCAAACGTAAACCATCTTTGAAAAACCGTCCTGGCAGACGTGCATGGCACTCCCCACGTCCCGTCCTCCCGCACCGACGCCGTCGTGCTCAGCAGCGGAATCTGCTCCTCGTACGCCGCCCACCTCGTCTCCCCCCCATCTTGCTGCTCGCCTCCTCCTCCTCCGCCACCACCACCGCCATCATCCTCCCCCCACCCCTTTGGCTCCATCACCGCCGCCAGCAACCCCCCACGCCTCGCCGCCTCGACGACGCACGCCGCTGTGCAGCCAATGCCTTGCGCGGACCACTCGCTGCCGTCGCGATGCACATCTAAAAACCCGTACACGAGCAGTAACGCCGGCGTCTTCTTCTCCTTCTGCTGCTGCTGCTGCTGCTGCTGCTGCTGCTGTACCAGTGGCGGCGCGGGGACCGGCTTGGTAGCGGGGAATACGGAGAGGTAGGCGCGTAGATGGACGACGCTTGGCGCAAACGCGACGCGGATGTGGCGCGAGGTAGCGAGCCGCGCGAGCGTGGCCCTGAGAACGTCTGGGGGAGACGAGGTGGTGGATGATGATGATGGTGATGATGGCGTCTGGGTGTCATGGAGCTCGGAGACCGCGGCATGGAGAAAGTCGGAGCGGGAAGTGCAGATGAGGACGGTGGTGGGATGGGAGAGGGTATCGAGGACGCGGGCGAGAAAGTCGCAAGGGGTGGAGGGGGGAAGGATGAGGGGCCGAGTGTCATTGGACATGGTTGGCTGCGCAATGCAAAACTACCTACGGTGTTGATGGATTTCGATGTGACGAATTGTGCATGGTGAAGTGCCAGAAAAGTGTGTGCATGAAGTCGAGGGGTTGCGAGAGGCAAGAGAGAGAGAGTTGAGAAATTGAATGGTGGTTGCAAAAAGAGTTGGGAATGAACGGGCGGATGAACGTGGTGCGGAGTGCAACTAAAAGAGACAATGTGTTGGCTGAGCTGGTTGGTTACGGCGGCGACACAGAAAAGAATGAATCAGTAGGCGGATGTAATGGAAGAATCAACTTAAGAATTATTTAGCCAAAGTACATGCTTGAAAGAAAAAATTGATTACAAAGAGCTGAAGAAACAAACTATCGTTTCAAACACGTAAATGCTCTCATGCTGATAAAGATTAAACAATTTGAACTGTACTGAATCACAGTAGGAGTACCCTCTCCAAGATAATGTCCTGTGAGCTGACCAACGCGCCTATCTATGAATAATGATGCTCCCAGGCGTCCAATCCGACGACTTGACGCAGTACCAGCAGTCCGTCTCGCTATAGCTACTATCGCCCGACGGGCCGCTGTTCTGGTCAATGCTCGCATACAAGCTCCAGCCGTGCCTCTCCAGGACCTCCACCAGGCGTAGCACGAGCAGCCGCGTGCGCATCGTCTCTTCGCCCGTCGCCGACCACGGGTACCCGTACAGTTTAAACTCGTACTGACCCATCGCCGCATCCTTTTCCGTCCGCGCCTGCAGCAGCCGCATGCTGGCCAGCACGTCCCCCACGGCGGCCACCAGCCCCGGCGGCGCGCCCAGCAGCCGCATCTTGTCGCCCTGCTTGAATGACACGGCCATCCACGACGCCGGCGGCAGCGACGGGCCGCCGCGTCGAAAAATGAGCGTGTCCTTGTCAAACTCCTTGCGGGAAATGTCCGTCGACGCCGTCATGATCCACCCGCGGGCATAGAGGCACGCAAAGAGTTCGCGCACGAGCAGAATGGCCGGCACGGCGTAGGGGCCTGTGCCGCTGCCGCTCCAGGGCCGCCCGCGCAGCTTGAACTCGTGCGAGACGGAGTAGGGGCGCTCCGCCTGGATGCCCTCGCGCCAGACCTGCCGGATAAGGGCGCGCACGGCGGCGACGTCGTCGTCGGGGAACTGCACGAGCCGCAGGCGGTCGCTCATGTGCAGCGACAACGAGGCAAAATTGGTCTGGAAGGGCAAGGGGGGTGATGATGTTGACGATGATGAGCCGACAGCTGCATCGTAGGCGGGGGGCGGCGCGCCAGAGGAGGCTTTGTGGGAGGCGGCGGGCAGGGTTTTGGTGTCTGTCATTTTTTTTGCGCTGTGATTTTATAGAATGTCGAGAGAAGTAGGTCTTGAAAGAAAAAAAAAGATTGTGATACAATGATTCAGCAGCTGGCCAAGCGAAATAGTATTCCGCCTCTTCAGCCTCATCATCGGCCCTGCCCTGTTGGGTCTGGGGCGTGTCGGGCGTCCCCTGGTAAGCCTCGTTTCTCAGCCATCGGACGATCGCCGGCTCGCAGTACTCGTGGCTCTTTGGAAGCGGTTTGGCGTTTTCAGAGGGTGGATAAAAAGGGCCTCATAATAGAGTATTCAATTGATGGCTGTACAACGCATGTTCAGTCTCGCTGCAAGCCACCAGCTCGTCCGTCTGTGGCCAAGTGCAGGTGCAACGATCCGGCTGCATCCGTCATGATGCGCCTGTGGTTACAGCGCAGCAGCATTGCGTCGGCGACAGCTGGGGTGCAGAGGATCGACCCAGTGGTAATTCCGTGTCGAAATTGACGAGGTTGGTCAAGAGTATGTTGGCTGTGTTAGTTGTGCGGGACGAGAATATAGAGCAGTTGTAACTATGTATGTACAGGCGAGTCACAAGCTACCCAGTTGGTACAAAACTACTTTCCGACCCAACATATGCGTTTTAGTTGTGGGTTGTAGTTGTGGGTTGCATAAAATCAGCCAAGTCGGCCGTCGCTGTCTTTCTTGTCTGGTTCGTATCCTCCCGGATCCTTGTCTCGCCATCGACGCCGTTAAAAAGTCTCGCCTCTAGTGCCCGCTTCTAGGCGTTGTCGCGACGCCGGTGCTGCGGATAGCTACATGGTCATTGGTGACTAGGTAGGTAGACGCGGTAGGTAACTGGTAGGGTTGGTAAGTCGTTGGCAAATAAGCATCAAGGGATCGCACCGCACGTACCAGTACGCCACTCTCATCTGTGCATTTCCCATAGCCCTCCATGCCCTCATCTGCAAGCCGTGCTCCAGCATCCCGTGAATAGTGCAAGCCACATCCAAATGATCCAAGTCTGTGCACCCCAGCGTCACAGTGCCAAGACACAGTACGAAGATAGCCGGGACACATGGCAAACAGGTGCGGAGACGGGCCTCCCCGCCCTTGGCCGAGCTGATATTCCCCCCAGTTGAACCACCAAGCAACCTGCAAAGCAAACTTGCTGGGTTGAGCAACGGCACTGTGCAGGCTGTCTGGTTGTGCATTTTCAACGGGAACAAGCCCTCGTCCTCTTTTCTGCTCTGCTTCCGACGCCTATTTCCCTTTTTCCTTTCTCATGTCTCATTTCAATTTCATCTAGTCCTGGCCTGCGGCTGCCTTTTTGCTTTTTTGCTTTCCAGACCATCTTCAGCGGGCGCCCCGTTAAAATTTAGCCCCCAAAAGTTCACGTATAGGACCAAGAGGAGCCTCCGCTGGCCTGCTTGCCTCTCAAGCACCTTTTTTACGAGTGGAAAAAAAAAAGGGACCAAGAGCTGTTCCGGCTCTCAGAGCCTCTGCATCATCCAATGTCGAAAAAAGCGGCTGAATCGGGGTCTCGTGCTGCATACATCCCGACGCGTGTCCTGATCGGCCACTGGGTGCACTCGAGCGAGCCCGAGCCCAACCAACACGCCGTCTATGGCATCCTCAGCCGCGATGGCAAGCTGCGCTTCAAGCTCGTCCCCGAGACCCGCGACGGCCGCGCCGTCCAGGGCAACTACCCGCCCTCCCGCGAGACCTGGGTCATTCACGAGGATATTGTCTTTGAGTCCTACCTCTCCAACCTCAACCGTCTTGGCATGAAAGAGTACTGCCGCGAGCGGGGCCGCCAGGTGGAAGCAGGCGAGAAGCCCGGCGGACCAGACAATGCCGCCAACATCCTCAAGGCCGTCGACAAGGCCGAGCATCTCTGTGCTGCCGCCAAGCATGAGCGCCCCCGCAACCTGCGCTGGGAGCGCGAAAAGTGCGCCGACCGCCGCCGCGCCGTACGTATGGAGGGCTGGGCCACGCGCCGCGCCAGCAACGGCGGCGGCGGCGGTGGCGGCGGCGGTGACGAAAGCCTCGCGGATAGTGTGCTGGGCGCCACGCCTGCCCAAGCAGGTGCCGGCGTAAGAAAAAAGCGCAAGAAGCACGGCGAGCGTCGCACCATTTACCACCACGACCACGTCTCCGAGGCGGCCGTCGCGGCGGCGGCCGCCGCTGCCACGGTGGACATGGACAAGTCAGGCTTTGCTGACAGCAGTCGCGACTCCGCGGACGTGAGTACGGCGTCGTCGGTCACGGACAGCTCGGCCGACGACACCAAGCCCAAGGTCTACAACGGCGTCGTGTATCAGCGCAGCCCCAACGGACCCTTTGCCGGCAAGCTCACGGCCAAGGGCCAAGTGGTTTCCATCAACGGCGAGGACTATGTTGAATACCGCGTTCTTGCCAAAGTATGAGATTTTCAGTCATGGCAGTGTATATTTATGTTTTTCTTTGCCTGGCGTCGTCGCTTCAGCGAGAAGCACCATTTGGAGGAGACGGCTCCTTTTCTTAGCATGCATATGGGCGTAGCATCGGGCGTTAGGAAATGAGCATCTTAACTCTTCTTAGTGTGCATTATCTTTAATCACTGAATACGACGACATGATCCTACGCTAAACCATGTCTTGGTTTTACAATGCTTCTGTTTCCGGCTCTATACGGCCGTATCACTGTCGTTGCCGCGCTCCTCATAAAAAACCACCCTCTCATCAACATCTCTCACAAACACTCTTCACAAACGCCCCTCGAGAAACATCTCATGAATGCATAAGTTTTGCCCGGAGTAATAACATTTTGCCGTCGCCCTTTACACCCAGTCACTACTCATGCAGAGCGTCCTCGACGAGCGCCGTGGCTATAATCCTCGCGCTGGCCTTTCACCGTTCAAGTTAGCCAGGTCTTTTGGGCTATGCTTGATGTAGACGGCCTTAAACTCGTAGTGCTACTCGCTACCAGCCGGTGCTGGCTGGTTGAAAGGTGCCTCGGGAGTGGCACACCAAAGCTTTGACCAGCTTCAGGTCGATGTGGCCTAGAGCGCCGATGGCGATAACAGCAAAGGAGCCTCAGCAACATCGGTGCCCTTGATTGAACCATTACTTTCATGCCAGCGCACATGATGCAAGCGTTATTGGAGAAGTTCCATTGAATGTGGAAGCTTGATCGTAAGGCGAGCATCGCTTTTTGCTGCTAGAGCGATTCTACGCTTTGGAAACGGAGTTTTTTTTCCCGCAACCATATTTCGATCAGGTGCCGGTGGGATTGATGACCTTTATGAACGGCTTGTCGCAGTAGATGAGCCGGTCGGCCTCAGTCAGGACACTCGCCTGCAACACCCATCAACCTCAAATCGCGTACACAAGGTAAATCAAGTTGTCACTTTGAACGGGGACGCTCGTCCAATGGTAAATCTGGATCCCCGAAATCAGACCTGCGACCGTAACTAAACACTTCCGAATAACGTGGAGAACCTGTGACGTGCTGTGGTGATACTCGGCCTGCTTGATCTTCATGTAACAGATCAGTGCAGGGGTAGTGGAGGAAAGATAATAACAACGGCCATGGCCGGGGATTAGTAGAAGGAGCGAGTAATAACGTGGGGTTATGATCAGTCGATCTTGAAGAGACCCCAGTTTCAGTCTCCCAGCACTGAGTCAGTTCTCCGGGTTCGGGCCGCTTTCACGAGTACGAATCAGGAAGTAGACTTATTACACTGTTATAAACGTATATAGGGCCTGATTCACATTAATAAAGGTGTGGATCCGCATTTTTACTACGATAAATGTAGTCGTCGCGGGCGGAGCGCTTGAAGAACGCCTGCAAAGAAATAGTTAACAGAACAGCGCAGTATGATTCAGACACCGAAGTAGTTTATGTTTTCACTAGGGTCAGAGTCAAAATGCAATTCGATATCACGGTGAACTTGGGACTCTTACACTTTGCAAAAATCTGATTTTTACGAATTATATAGTAAGCTATGACAGTTGGCAAAATCAACGCTCGTCGATCAACTAGAGCATCTGGCCTTGCAGAGTCAGTGCACAATAGCCTCAGCCGACACCTATTGTCCAAAATTACGTACACCGTGCAGGCGCAGTAGTTTTTCTAATAGTGTCTACTGAGGCACGCTAGTGAAACTCAAACATGCTGGGGAGTGCCCTTCACATTCGGCCATTTGCTCCAGTCCACAGGACCATACTTTTTGATTGCTTCGATGCCCGCCGTGTCCGACTTTGCAGCGCACTGCGTGGTAGTCTTCAAGTATTTTGGATCCTTGACAAGCTGCGGTGGGATCAGGAGTTGCAAGAGTTGAAATCCCTGGATTTGGCTCAACAGCACAGTATTCTCTGGCGTAAAGTTTGACCCGCCGATGGTCTTCAGATAGGCGGCTCTCGCTGTGGCTATGTTGCGAAACGTTAGCGGATTTTATGGCATATTCTAAATCTACAGCTACGACATAATAATTCACTTACCTCCAGCATTCCACCACAGGTTTTGACCCTGATCGTTCTTCTCGGGGACCCAGGCCTTGTTGACTGGGTTCCAGGGCGTGGAATCCGCGAGGATAACACAGTCCCAGCCGTTTGGCTGACCAGGCCAGTCGCCGTACTTGGGGCTAATGTAGACACCGGGACCAAGCTGATCAGAGCTTTCAGTCTTGGTCCAGACCAGTGTGTTGCCTGCGTCTTTGTAGATTTTGGCTTGTTCCTATGTGTAACCGATTAGTGGCTGTATAACCATGTAGACGTGGGGGCTTCCAACACTTTGCATTAGGCAATGCCAGTTATAGGAAGATTGGCCACTGATTTGCTCCGAGGGATGGAACCACGACATACCGCGCTGACTGTTCTGTATCCGAGAACGATACTGGGTCCGCGTTCGGCCAACGGCGCGGCAGCACCAAAGCTGGCGAGAGTAAGAGCAAGCGCGAACTTCATGTTGTCACAGGGTTGATAGAGTAGAGTAAGTCGAGATGATTGAGCTGAGGAACCAATCTTCCTGGTTGAGATGAGAGAACTTGCACGTATATATAGTACATTTAGCTGACAACTACGTGCAGTCAAATTGGCCTATCACTTCAGCACGTTTCACTTCGGCCCTCGGCATTTCAAATGCCGGTTTATTGCTTTTTAACATTCGACAATCATCTGCAAGCTACTCGTATTGAGTGGGATCGTTTGGATGTCTCCGGATAATACGGGCAAGAGGCAACCGTAAGGGTGACGTTCACTGCTCGCCAGCATGTCCTCGCACAACGCATAGTATATTGACATATATCAACCCCCGTCGAAGTAGTAGACATAGTAAATGACGATGTTCAACATGTCTACAAAGTCATCCTGAGGTAGCAGGGAAATTCCGGGGTGGAGATTATCTCGTTGGGAAGGTGTGAGCATTGTGGCTGTACATGTGATAAACGTTTTTCCTTTTAAGGTTGACTCGGGAGTCTTTGTCTGATATAGTCCACTATTACAAAGCTCCGAATAGTAATGCGTCGAGCAATCATGCTGATTTGAATGGCTGAGCACCGCATGCGCAGCCTGGCCTGGGCTTGACTGCCCCACCTCCGCTTGTACTGGCAACCGTATTATCTCCTGCAACATGTGAACTTTCGACCTATCATCCTCTTTTGAGAGACACGTCTTACTTTTCAGCAGCATTCTTTACAGAAATGACTCAGACTACAGCTGCTATTCTGTCCTCAGTACCAGCCTGGTACTTTGACAGCGAAGGACGATATATCATCTTTCGGGAAGACGGGACAGGCGAGGTTTGTTTCGGTGTCTGCGGTAATTTCCTGGCACTGTCTTGCTAATTTCTCCTAGCTATGGTGTGCTTGCAACTTCAATTACTGGATTGCTGCAGACTTTGAATGGAAGGTTGCCGATAACAGCGTTTCTGCTGCTGCTGATGCGCAGGTTGGCGGGTCTCTGGCCGCTGCATCCGCAGATGACGTTGAGAACAGCAGCCAGCTGCATATCCAGATGACGCTGACAAAGCGGCTTCCAGAAAGTGCGCAAACGTCGGTGTTGACAAAGAGTACCTTGGTGAACGAGTTCAGCTTGACTGATGAGGCGTTCAAAACAAAGACATACACGGTTCGTGTGGAAAAGGGCCGCTTCATACAGCCAAGTCGTGCTCGGTATGCAAATGAGTCCTCAAACAATTTCGACATGCGCTTGGTGTTTAATCCATCACCATACCCGCCGAAATCTGCATGGAAGTCGCTAGAGGGGGGTGTGGAAGATGGCCAGTTTTGGAATCATACGCACTTTGTTGCTAGCTCGTCTTAATTGTATTCAGCAAGGCAAGGATCAAGTCAGTAAAATTTGACATGAGTTGAATGATTGGTTACCCTTTGATGTTGATCTTTTCTTTGAGGAACCAGGTCTGTCGCATGTACGACGCTGGCGGCAACTCCGAGTTCGGTTGGCCCCCCGAGACATGCTGGCAACGAGGGGCCGAGCCTATTGCGTTCTCCGCAGCCTCAACTGGAGAGACTTGGACCAAACCTCTTTATTAATGAGGTGGTTGCAATAAATAGCTCCAAATGCCAAAGATACACAACTCATGTACCTTATTACTCTGTATACTTTATAAGTCTTGGGCAATTTGGGAGGGACGGGCATGGCAGGTCACAGTGTACAGCGCCATCAGAAGAGCCAATAAAAAAAAAAAAAGACTAGAGAGATAGCAAGCAATCAGATCCATTACAGAAGTTGAATTGATTCATGTTTTGTCCATTCCAGTCAAAGTAAGCACAGCATGACATGACAACGACTGTAGCACGAGGCTTTGACATCGTTCAACGTACGTGCCCCCACCGTAAGTTGACGAGTGCAGCCCACTCTGCTTCTCAACCCCCCTCCGACAACTGACAAGTACGTCTTCGAGCTTCGCTGGCACATAAAGTGTCGCTGCACAATGGAGTCCATATCGCGGATATCAAGCCTCATGGAGGCCGGTATGTTGCTTAGCACCCCATTCCCGCTCTTACTGTCGCTGATGCCTTCCAGCGAGGGAGCTCACGCTTGACGCCGCCCAAGCTACTCGTGGCAGTCGCACGAGCTCCAGACTACTCGACCGAAACCAGATGCGAAAGCTGCTCGACAGCCGCAACGATCGTGATGTGCTCGAAGGCCTACGACGCGTTGTTGCTGTACGCCCGTCTTTCTGCCCTCTGGCGTCTTTCCTACCAACCAAACCCTTGCTGACCCTGGCTTTAGATGATGTACCGAAACCAAAAGACCCTACCCTTCTTCTCCTCAGTCGTCAAAAACGTCGCGTCGCCTAATATCGAAATTAAAAAGCTCGTCTACATCTACCTCATCCATCATGCTGAGCAGGAACCCGATCTCGCCCTCCTCTCCATCAATACGATCCAAAAGTCCCTCTCCGACACCAATCCGCAGGTTCGCGCTCTGGCTCTCAAGACCATGTCTGGCATCCGCGTACCCGTCATCAGCCAGATTGTCTCGTTGGCTATTAAAAAGGGCGTCGTCGATATGAGCCCTGTTGTCCGTAAGGCCGCTGCTCTTGCCATCCCCAAATGCTACCGACTCGACCCGAGCCAAGCGCCGCAGCTTACCGATTACCTGTCCACGTTGATTGGAGATAAGCAGTACTTTGTTGCCGGCGCAGCTGTTGCAGCTTTCCTCGAAATGTGTCCCGACAGAATCGATTTGATTCATAAACACTACCGAGGCCTGGTTCGCAAGATTGTCGACATGGATGAATGGAGTCAGCTTGCCATGCTGCGACTGATGAGCTCTTACGCAAGAAAGTGTTTTCCTAGACCAAGAGCTGGAGCTTCGAAATCTAAATCCACGGAGCCTGCTTCTGCAGATGACTTTTACAACGAATCAAGAACCGAAGAGGCTGACGCTAGCGTGCACATTGATCCCGATCTGCGCATGCTATTGAACGCTATTCGTCCTTTGCTACAAAGTCGAAACTCTGGTGTGGTCGTTGCTGTAACCAGGTGTTATGTCGAGATTGGCACCGCTGAATATGTCAAGCTTGCTGTTGGTCCCCTTATCGCACTCATGCGAGGCGCCCAAGATATTCAACAGCTTGCTCTGTATAACATTGTCTCGGTGTGTTTGATGCGACCAAAAGATTTCGTCAAGTACTCCAGTCACTTTTTGGTCAGAGCCACAGATTCCGCGCCCGTATGGGAGCTCAAGCTTGAGGTCCTGACTCTCATCTTCCCTCATAGCCCGCCGCATATCAAAAGTCTGATTCTAAAGGAGCTCGAGCACTTTTCGCAGGGCACAAACAAAGGCCTGGTACAAGAGGCTGTGCGGGCTATCGGCCGATGTGCACAATCTGACGCCACCACGTCGCCACGCTGTCTGAAGCTTCTTCTCAGCCAAATTACCAGCCTTGACGGTACCCTTGCTGCTGAGTCGCTTACGGTCATTCGGCACTTGATTCAGCAGAACCCCGACAGCCATGTTGGAACTGTTGTGCGCCTTGCCAAGAACTTGGACTCAGCCACTGACCCTCAGGCAAGGGCCACAATCATCTGGCTTGTTGGCGAGTTCTCTGGTCTAGATGGACAGGACAACATTGCACCAGACGTGTTACGAATCCTCCTCAAAGACTTTGTCCACGAATCGGAAGTTGCAAAAAGACAAATAGTCCTGCTCGGCGCCAAGGTTTATTTACACCACATAAATCGTCGTACAGAAAACGAAGAGGCCGAGACTGCGGAGGATGACCCCCCTCAACCACTCGACACGCACCCTATCGAGCGCCTCTGGGACTACCTTATGGTCCTCGTCAGATATGATGTGTCGTATGATCTGCGTGATCGCGCAAGAATGTATAGGTCACTTCTCTCTGTGCCACAGCTTGCTACCCTGATGCTCCTTGCACCGAAACCTGCACCCCAAGCACCAAGCCCCTCAGAATCAAGAAAGGGATTTCCACTGGGATCCGCAACGCTTGTACTTGAAGGTGGCGGCGGTCTCCATGGGCTCAGCGGATATGAGGCGCTCCCTGACTGGGTCGAACCAGGCAAAGAGCCAGATCCGAGACTGCGTGAACAGGACGAAGGACAGTATTCGCGATACGATAACGAGAGAGGCCCAGCACCTGCTGGCCAAGCTCTTGATGAAGCTGTGCGAGCTGCACCAAGCAAGTCCAATGGCATTGCGGAGGGACTCGGTACCAAGACGCTGGACGACTGGCTTGCTGAGGGCGACGAAGAGGAAGAAAGTGGCGAGACAGAAGAAGAAGAAGAAGAAAGTGAAGAGGAGAGTGGGGAAGAAGAAGAACAGTCTGACGAGGAAGAAGAAGATGAAGAGGAAGAGGAAGAGGAAAGTGACGATGACGGGGAGGAAGATCATTTGGTCAAGGCATGAATGATGCAGCACTGCCAGGGCGAAATGGCATATGAAGCGATGCTTGCGAGAAACAAGCCATGCCTGGACCGATTCCCGATGATTGGCAAGTAGATGAATGATGGACTAATATAGTATATAATGAGAAGAAATCGTTTATAGAACCCAGAATGACCGAGATGATGCTTAATACCTGCCTTTCTTATTGCGCGCTGAATTCGGCCGTTCATCAATGGTATTCTCACCCTCTGTCTAATTGCAGGACCATGCCGCCACATATACACAAAAATGTCACACTTTTTCGCTTCGCAACCTCTTTCTAGACCTGTTCCTTGCTGGTCGTTTCGGGAGGAGTAGGGCCCGTCGAAGCGGGGATCCGAGTCTCGTCCGTCTCGTTGCCGCCGGCCGAAGCGGCGTCGCGCTTGGCGCTCGCCTTTTCCTCGGCGCGCTGCTGACGGCTCGCGACGGCGTTGTGGCGCATCTGGGGGAAAAAGATGCCCGGGTGAAAGATTGTGAGAAGGGCGCTGGCGACAAGGACGAGTGAGCTGTCGAGAACGAGGAAGCTGGGCTCGTCCTGCATGATGTGGTTACCCCAGCCGCCGGCCATTTCCGCGATACTGGTGGTTGGTCGAGAGTCAGTAACAGAAAGTGGCAAATTTCGCTGTTCTTTTTTTTTTCTTTTCTTTTCCAGCACGACTCTTTGTTTCACGTACCGGTAGATGCAGCGGATGAAAATGGCCATGTAGGCCGAACAAATGGCGGCGAGAAAAATGACAAAGCGGCGGCTGCGCCAGACACGCAAGCCCTCGGAGCCCTGCGCCTCGGGCCCGCGCATCCAGCGCGCGACGCGGAGCAAGTAGTCGAGGCCGAGGGCGCCAAAGACGGCGAGCACGACGACCTGCAGGGCGACGCCGGCAATGATGGCCTGGTTGCCCGTCCTTTGAAGCTTGGGCTTGTCGTGGCCGGCGGCGGCGGCGATGCCGCCGCCAATGGCCTGGACGATGAGGCAGGAGACGTCGGCGGGCAGGAAGATGCGCGGGTACCAGGCGGCGGGGAGGCGGGACAGGCGCGGGTTGAGCGCGAGGGCGACGTGCTTGAGCGTGAGGTAGATGCTGACGCAGATAAAGGTCGGGCCGAGGATGATTGTGCAGATTTGCAGCTCAAAGGCGCCTTCGTTCCACGGGTTCGAGTGGAGTAGGATGCGGCCGACGTAACCTGGGAACAAAAAGGTAAATCAGGTGTCAGTTCAAGGGGAGTGAAGGGGGGGGAGGTTGGCTTTGCATCTAATGTGCCGGGGGGATAAATACTACACACCGGCGGTTTCTAGTATCAGGCCACAGGTGAGGGCGGCGGTATAGGTCCATGTGCGCTTGGAGATGCCAAGGACGACGGTGCCGATGAGGCAGAGGCCGAACATGACGGTAAAGAAGTAGCCGGATCCCAGGTTGGGATAGTAGCCCAGGACGGTGGCCTGGACCGGGCAGTCATCGGTGACTTGGACACAGCTCTTGTAGGGATTAGCCATGGTGTGATTGGAGGCCATGACGGCGGTTGTCGTTGTCGTCGCACGCGGTGGCTTCCAAGTCGAGTTTGCGCTGGTATATTCAATATTGTGAAACTAGAACGTAGTAGGCACACGGAAGTGTCGGGATGGGAGGGATTGATTAGCGGTTGTTGAAAGTCGTCGAGGGTGTGTAAGCTGTGAAACGCAGAGGGGGGGTATCTTGTTACAGAGAAACAAAAGGCGAGAGCGGCGTCGGGATATTACTGGAAGACAAGGCACAAATAGTAAAGTGACAGAATCAAACGAGGAATGAGAGAAAGAAAGAGGTCTCCGTTAATGTATCTGAAATGAACACTGTCCGAAGCCTCGTACAGGCGGCACTAACAATGGCCGGCGGGCTCACTAGTTCAGCCCTTTGTCAGCGACAAGAACAGGTAGAAAATACGTGTATTCACGCTGGTGAATGATAACCACAAGGCGTCAGCCTTTTTGGCCAGGGAGGGAGGGGGGGCCGGTCTTTCAGTTCCGGCGGCGCTTCTAAAAGTAATAAATAGTGTTTGGTTGTTCTAGGGCCGGATGGCTACACATCCGGGACCGTTTTCCGGCGCTAGCCAGTCGTGCCAGTTCTATCATATTTTCATTCATAGTTCTCCCCAGGAAGCTGCGATGGATAGTATTTCATGACACGCCACCGTGGTCCGTGGCCTCTCGAGATGAGACATTCTAGAAGAGTTTTGCCGAGAAGCAGGGACCCCCATCTCGAGTCCGTCTTCAAGACAGAATGACGGCCATTTCCCAGAGCGCCAAATATGGACGGGACAGATATCATCCGAGAATATATTTTGCTTCTTTGATCGGACGAATTCAAGGAGCCGCCTCTTGGCAAAACTAGTAGAAACAGACGGCGACAGCCTTGTTTGGGGCGCTGACGAAACTTTTGTTGGCCATGTTCAGATACGCGTATTCTACGGCGGAGCCCGCCAAGAATGACTTTCAACACGGGTTTTGTTTAGTGGCGGCCGAGAGAAACGGGCGAGATGGAACAGTCCGCATGATGTAATGGAGGTTGCTTGCTTGCTGAGGCCGAACCCAGACTGCCAGGGTTCATTGATCGACGCGTCCTGGTGCGATCCGGATTGAGCCTATTTTTCTGTTACAATAGGTTGAATGAACTTTCTACTTTTCATTATTAGTGATCTTGGCCAACTTTGCCTTGGTTAGTTGATTACAGGGCAGCGCTCGACTAGACTAGACCCTATGATGATGAAGCGATCGGGTTCAAAGACAACCGAAAGACATGTATGCAGAAAAGAGGAGACGAAACCAAAAGCAAACAGCCCTGCATCATTACTTCAGCATGGTGCTCGGTTTCATCCTGATATTGCCATATCTACCTATTGTTTGTCCGAGCCGACCGACTACCTACAGCCCCGCATACAAGTCCGAGATGGGCGACATGTTCCTGCCAAAATACAGTCTGTAAACAGCACTTGGTATTAAATGCAAAGGGGCTTATAGTATGAAGAGACTTTGACTTCTCCGACTCTCTCATGTCTTTCAGAAGCGTGCATTTTGGCGTAAATTTGCCAAGATGTTGCAGACATTTTGTCGTGTTGCTGTAGTTGTTACTTTGAGTAGCCTCGAGTCTGCACAAGTCCAGAGGGGGGAACACGGCACGTGCGTTGAGCTTATCTGTTCAGTCTTTTTTTTTTTCCCTTTATTTTTTTTTCATGGATTTGAAGAGTCCTGAAGCAGTAGCTCGTTTTTTCTTACTATTCAAAAGTCATGTTCACAGACAGCCGAAAAAGCATTGTACACACCTGTCGTTCTACGCTTCCTGATTTCAGGTAGCACCCCGCTCATTTGGTCGACCTCGAACCCCACCATCGACACCGTTGAAAAAAAAAGTTGTACAAGATGAAAAGCCCGATTGGTGACACAGTCCATTAGACAACCCACCGAGGTTTTTTAAGATATCTACAGAATCGCACTCGAAACCAGTTTTCGCTCCCATTCACCCGTCCACTCCGCCATCCCACCACCTCTTCCCAAAAACCCCCTTACCAAGAATATGGGCCGTCCGAACCGCGGCGTCCAGGCCGCCGCCGACGAGACCCTCACGCCGCCCGACGTTCTCGCCGCCAGCCAGACCCTCGTGCGCGTCGTCAAGCCCGAGGGCAACAACCTGTTCCTGTGCGAGCTGCCCGACCGCAAAACGCTCGTGCTGGAGCTCGCGCAGCGCTTCCGCAACACCATCTGGATAAAGCGCGGCGGCTTCGCCCTGGCCGAGCGCTACGAAGACGGCGCCACCGACACGCGCGCGCAGGGCGAGATTATCAACATTGTGCGCGGAGAAAAAGAGTGGCGCAAGATGCCGTACTGGTAGGTCCGGGTCCTTGAAACTTTTGCGGCGCGATATGGAGAGAGAGAGAGAGAGAGAGAGAGAGAAGTGATGGGCTAATCATGTGCACAAGGCCAAAGGAGTTTGCCAAGGCAGCTTACGACCAGGACGACTCGGAAGAGGAATCAAACGTGGGCAAGATGCCGCCTAGTGACTCGGAAGACGAATAGATATCTACGGCCCGCAGCCATATGACGACTTATGAATATTGCATCTATGAATAATATTTGGTTTCCTGCTCTGTGTTTCTTTTGGACTATAATACACGTCTCGCCCCAGCCGTCTATTGCTTCTTGGCCGCGGGCTTTTTGACCACGATGCCGTCGTTACGGGTGCCAAAGTACACCGCAACAACCGTCGTCGCCATGACGGCAACCGCGGCCGTTGACGACTCGCTCGTGCTGGGAAACACGTTCCACGCCCACTCCTGCACGAGCCACGGCGGATACACGAGCGCGGCGTTGGGCAGTGCGCGCCAGAGCAAAAAGGGCGTCGACCACGCGAGGTACGCATAAAACTGGTAGTGCAGCGATCGCGCAAACAGCAGCCCAATCAGGTTGGCCGACAGAATGGCCGTCGTGACGAACTCGGGCGTGACGCGGCGCGACACGCGAATCTCCTCGTCGGGCGTCAGCGCCGAGCGGCAGCGCAGCCACGCAGGCACCATGGCGCGCAGGAGCGGCTTGTTGGCGGGCCGCATCCAGCGCGTCGTAAGGAAGAGGGCGAGCACGGCGGCGTGCAGCGCCAGCAGCAGCAGCGCGAAGCCGCGGCTGAGAAACGTTGCCTCGCCGAGCATGCGCCAGTTGACGGTCCACTCAAACTTGAACTGCCGCGAGAGCTCAAAGGCGCGCCCGAGGTAGCCGTTTGTGTTGGTGGCGACAAAGGGCAGCGCAATGACGACCTGCACCTGCGCCATGAGCCAGGCGAGCGACAGCGCGCCCGAGAAGCCCCGCGCGTGGAGCAGCACCGCCGCCACGGCGGGCAGCGCGAGCAGCAGCGACATCTTGATGCCGAGGCCCCAGGTGTAGGCCATGGCGCCGAGCGCCCACAGGCGCCGCTGAAACGAGTAGATGGCGAGCCACAGGAAAAATACGGCGAAGCAGTCGTTGAAACATCGCAGGACAAAGACGGAGTGCAGACGCTTCGAGAGGATGAGGAGCGGGAACACGTACGGCGGCACCTGTTGGTCCCAAAGATGTTAGCGATTCCGCCGAGTGTTGTAGAGTCGTAACGGAGCTGTGACAGACCTTGGCTTTCCAGTAGCAGAGCATCACCAGTCCCAGCGTCGCCATGTATAGCACAGCAAACAGCTGCTGCGCCAGTAGTATGTTCTTGCCCTCGCCGGTGAGATAGTACAGCCCCGTGTACGTGTAGACATGCGCGGCAGGGTACACGAGCGGGCCGGTGCCGCCTTTGATCTTTGTGTAGTCGCGCTCGCCGTGAACAAACTGGGTGATTTGCTCCATGTACGCAACCCAGTCGATTTCCGTGTCTGTACGCCCGCCCGCGCAACCCCCCCGCGGGTGGTTAGTCAATGCTCTATGCTCGCCATGGCAAACGGGCGCGCAAGGGGGTCCAGGATAAGCCGCTCACAGGGAATCTTCCAAATCACCAGGCAGGTCAGCACCGCGTCGGCGAGCCACAGCGCCACGGGAATCAGCGGCGACAGCGCATGCCGGCCGCACGCCACGTCGAGGACAAACGTCAGCGCGCGGATGTGCACGGGAGGCTCGCGGGCGGCCCGCGCGGAGCTGTGTTTGGCCTCCATCAGTCTTCAATCGCCCCTCGGATGCCCCACGACAAGTTTAAATGAAAGCTCCGATAAGCTGTGGCGACGAGACGGTTCAAAGGTCGCTTTGTTGGTGGGTGACAGATTTGAGCATGAGTAAGCTGTTTTGTAAGGGGCATTGTGCTATAAATTAGCGGGGCGTGGCGAAAAATATCTGGTACAAATTCAAGACACACTGTTGAGCTAGTTTCAATACCATTGACTTAAAACAAGTAAACTGTAAGCTATATTCAAACTTCAACGTCAACAAGTCTCGTCTACACTGATCCGTTCTGCTTATTTCCTATTCTCCCACCAGTCAATACATGCCCAATCACAGCTTCGATGCTACCGTCTCATTCTCAAAGTTGAGCAGCGTCGGCTCCTTGGAGAGGTCATCCCCCTTGGCCGCGCGAATCTCATTGACCAGCTCGACGACCCTCTCTGCGCAGCCAAAAGAGCCCTGGTACCCCCAGCCCGCGTGGCCGTAGTTGTGGACAATGTGCACGCTACCACCGTCGGTGTCGTCGCGCAACGTCTCGCGCTCGATGCGCACGCCGCCTGCGCGATAGGGCCTGAGGCCGACGGCGTGCCGGACCACGTCGAGGCCGTTGACGCCCTTGCCCTTGGCCAGCTCCGGGTCGAGCCGCACGGCGCGCGACATGATGCGGGCGGCAATGTTGGGGCACGGCTGCGACTCCCAGTTGCCCATGTCGTAGGTGCCGCCAATGATGGTGCCGCCGCCCGCGGCGCGGCTCATCATGTAAAACACCTCGCCGCTCCCGTCGTCGACGCTCGACGTCACGAGCATCGACGGCCGGTCGTTGCGCACCAGGACCACCTGTCCGCGCGCGGGGGTCATGGCCGTGTCCTTGACGCCGCCGAGCTTCAGGGAGCCCAGGCCCGTGGCGTTGACGATGATGTCGGCCGGACGGCCCGTGTGGGAGAGCCGCCGCGCCTCGGAGAGCTCCGACAGGACGGCCCGCCTAAAGACGACGCCGTTGCGGACGCACTGCCCGACCAGCCACGCGAGGTACATGGGCGTGTTCATGCAGACGCTGGTAAAGGTGCATCCGCTGTCCTGGCCGGGCGGCAGCTCGCTCGCCTCGAGCTCGCGATAGTCGGGCATCATGTGTCGGTACCACGGATCTAGGTTGAACAGCGGATCCATGGGCGCAGAGGCCGTGGCTGGGTTCAAGTCTTTGTGCTTGCGATACACACGAGTGTCTGTCGGTGAGATGAAACAAAAAAGAAAAACGGTTGTCAGCTTGACGTAGGACGATGAGAGATTTGCCACGTGGTGAGTGAGGGAGCTAGATCACGACAGCGCCTGCTGTGCATGTGTGTGTGCGATCGTATGGCCAGGTTTGCTTCTCCGTGACGGGGGGTGTGTGTGCGTCTACGTACTCTTGAAATGGAAGCCTGCTTCTGGAACATTTCTGCAAAGCCACTCAAACTCGGGCCATGTGCGACGCTCCCATCTGCTGTTGGCGTCTGAGTTCATGCTATGAGCCGCCAGCCAAGTGAAGCCCGTGTGTTAGCTAGCGATGCATCCATCGCGCCTTGTGATTCAGCACGGCGCGCGAGGGGGGGTAGGAGGGCCAGCACAACTCACGGCAGGACGTTGGCGCCCGCAAACGGCGACGCGTACTCAATGTCGTAGTCGCCTGGCATGTGCTTGGCCACGAGCGTGACGGTGTTTCCCTTGCTCTTGGACAGCAGGTACGCCGACGTGATGCCGGACACACCACCGCTGTTTATTGGGGGCCAGTTTTGTTAGCGAGAGAGAACGATTGAGCATTTCCTTTCCCACGCGAGGGGTGGCACGGAGTAAGAACTCACCCGACGACCACAATAGTGTTGCTCATTGTGTGTGAATGGCCAAGATTTTGGTTGTCGATTCAAAAAAGAAGAGAAAAAAAAAAAGACGCCGCAATGTGTTCTTGGTAAAGAGGGAATTCAGCCATGGGCTTCAGCTTTCCACGCCCACGTTTGCCACGCTACTTTCTTACACCAGCGCCCGCCGGTGGTGGGTCAGCGCTTTGCGGCATCGGCGTTCCGCCCCCGGCTTGCCGCGGGGTAGCAGTAGCCATGGCTCCGACCTGACGCTGGACGGCTGCCTTGTAGATGCGAGCAAGTTTGCTCTCGACATATTAAAAAATTGAATAGTGTCAAGTTGCTATTCCATCCCGCATTTTTCGCTCATTGGCCAAGTGCCTCTAGAGAGCAAAGTCATGGCTTCTTGCCCAAAATGCCCACACACTCACTGTGTGGCACAAAGAGAACTGTTCTGTTACTGTAAGAAAAATCTTATGCCGAAAATGAGACAGAACAAGAACCTTCTTGAGAGATAAAACGCCATCTCATCGTATCCTGCAACCGATCAATAGTAACGAGTAGCTTGTGACTACCGACGCGTCTCTGCTCCAGACTAGGGCCAACTGTCAGTCGACTTGCCCGGTTTTCAGTATCTCACTGATTTTGCATGTAGTTATAAGCGGCGAGCATATCTTGAATAACCATCCAGGTATCAGAGTCTATCAACGCATTATGTAGGTCATGTTTCGCGCACGTTGGCGCTCACTGCCTTAGAGCCAGACACTATTTACAATGTCCCGGCCTGTACGTGTCTTCGGCTAGGAAGCGCCCTGTAACTCAATCAGTTGCCACCTCTGCCTTGTTTAGGGACTTGAAACTAGCTCTGACGGATAAGTTGCTTCTCAAAATAGCATATGGCCTGCGCGCGCGCGAGCATTATCCAAGCCACAACCGGTTCTGGGGGGTATTGAGGCCCTGTACAACCGGTGCATGTGTAGCACGTAGCTCATGCCTGTAGGACAGGGCATACTTGAAGAACCGGCGCGCACGCGCGTAGATGTTCATTTCCCCAAAAATAGTCAGGTAGAGTTTTGCCGCTGTACAACGGAGACAGGTGACACACAGGCCCTGGCTTGGTGGCTGTCCTATCAGATCCTTTGGTCTTCCGTGGATATGAAAGGTAATAAGCGAGAAACCATTCTCACACGTCAAGGAGTAGGGTAGATTACCCTTGAGCTACTGTGTCTAGAGAAGTCTGTTTCGGCTTTGGCTCCTGTCGCCGCCGCCTTGATGCCTGGGCGCTATCACGACCAAGTCACGTCTGTTCAATGAGCCGTCATGTCGTATAAAAGGTAGTCTACCTCGCGCTCTCAGCATATTCGTCTTACAATCACTCAACTACATCCAACCAAATCGATACTCATTCGGCTCGCTTCCCAAGCATTTTCCGTCAGCACTTCTGCCCCCCTCTTCAACGAAACTCATCCAGCCCTACTACGAAAAAAATACCCCTTCACCTCACCGTCTCGTCATACCCTCCAGCCAACGATATTTAACTGAATCACCGAATTCAAAACAAGAAAAACTTTCGAATTATAATGGTTCGCTTTGCTACTGTTCTGGTCGCTACTCTGGCCGGAGCGGTCTCGGCCGTTGGCATTGGCCGCGACCGAGGCACTCTCATGGCCATCAGGGCTGAAGCCGCCAAACCCATGGAAGGTCTTGACCCAAAGTGTGCGTCTTTGCTATTTCATATCCTAAAAGATACTTTTTCTAAACGTTTAATCAGGCAATAAGTGGCACAGGGTCGTAAGCGGTGACACTTGCGAAGGTGTCGTCAAGCCGATGGGCGTCAACATGGAGGATTTGTAAGTTCAAAAGCTGATCACGCTTATGCTTGAATCATCAGTAACATTACAAATAGCCTCAATTGGAATACCAAAATCACCAAGGATTGCAAAGAACTCATGCTTGGCTACGACGTCTGTATCGGCGTTTCCGGCACGCCAGCTGCGTCCGGCACCAACTCTCCCACGTCAAAGCCTCCTGCTAGCAGCTCGGCTCCTGCTAGCAGCTCGGCTCCTGTTAGCAGCTCGCCTCCTGTTAGCAGCTCGGCTCCTGTTAGCAGCTCGCCTCCTGTTAGCAGCTCGCCTCCTGTTAGCAGCTCGCCTCCTATTAGCAGCTCGCCTCCGGCACCAAGCTCCAATGCCGGCAGCTCCGCTCCCGCCGCAAAGCCTTCTACCGCCTCATCCAACGGTGCTCAGACAAGCTGCAAGGGTCAATCCTATGTCCCCCAGCCAGGTGACACCTGCAGCAAGATCCAGGCGCAATACACAAACATCAATCTCGCCCAATTCTACAAGGATTACACGGCGGTTGGTACGAATTGCGCTGGCCTCCAAGCTAGTCAGACATACTGCTTCCCTACGGCTACCAGTGCGGCTACTTAGCAAGAGTCCCCATCCGAGGCCAATACTTCTCAACGGGAACGACAAGATTGCTTCTGACTGCACCTATATGTGTCTTGGACATATATCTGCGCTGGCGCTCGAGTGCATGTCTCTTTTGTCAAAGATAGGCAATGTAAAAGAGACGCAATGTAACTTGGCTTTGACTGGGAGCTAGGATACTAGTATTTGTCATAGACTCAATCAAAGCAAAAGTCAACTTCGCAAAGTAGATGTTGTCTCATCAGAAAAACAGAGCAGTGCAAGCTCTTGACAAAGATACAGAAAAAATGAAGAGACAAGAATTATCCAACATCGTCAGGAGGCCGTCTGGGCTGAGCAGTTCCAGGCTCTGTCTGCTCCGTCAAATGGAGCACCTGGTAATTGATATATATATTGGTGTAACAAGAAGACAACGCCGCATTGAAAACATGGGGCGCATCCTAGCAGTGACGTCTAGGAGAAAACAAGATGCAACAACAGGAAACACGCATCAATGCTGCAAAGCTGCAGCACTTCGATCAGCCTCTATCTGGCTGCAACTATGGTCGCCATCTCCCCGTCATCCAACGCGACCGTGAAATCCACGCGACGAATAGTTTCTTCCCGGTGTGCAATGGTCAGTACCGTACAGTCGTCGAATGCTTCCTCCAGCACCCCTCGTGTTTCCTCGTCTCGCAGAGCGTCGAGGTTGATAGCCGCCTCGTCGATTAAGACGAGACAGCTACCGATCTCTCGGCGACGTACAATTGCTCGCGCAATGGAAAATAATTGCAGCTCGCCTTTGGAATATCCTATTTCTGCAAGCATTGTGTCAAGTCCGCCCTTCCCGTGTATGTCGACCCATAAGTTCAGACTATGGAGGACCCCGACAAGCAACGCATCGATTGACTGTTGGTCTCTCGCTTTCTCGTCTTTATCGTTTATCGTAAATGGCAAGAGGTTCTTGCGAACAGTCTCATTCAGTTGTACTGAATCTTGTGTAATCGAGATGGCACGCGAGCGCAAGAAGTCAGGGTCAATTTTCCGGATGTCAATGCCGTCAATCTCGACTAGACCTTCATAATGTAGAAATCCAAGTAAAGCCAGTAACAAGGAGCTCTTGCCACTGCCAGTACGGCCGACAAAACCGACCTTGTCTCCTGCTTCGACAGCAAGCGAAAAGTCTCGAATGACGGGCGGGGTATCCTGTGAAGGTCTAACAGAGGCAGCGTTAGTAGATTCTATAGGCCGATTTGGCTGGCTATTCCGAGAATAGCATACCTGTAACGGGCCGAGACGTTGGTAAAGTCAACGTAGCCCTCGGGTGCCCAGTCTGCAGGCAGGTCTTCGGGTTCCTCGGGGAACTGCTCTTGGGGCGTCTCTTTCTTGAACTGTTCAAGCCTCGCGAGACTGGCGGACGATGTCTCTGATCCAGTCCAGGCCTCGAGCAGTAGGGCCAGAGTCCGCTGAAAGCTAAGAACACCGATAAATGAGAAGCCGACAGCGGATCCACTGGTGCCTTTCTCTGCCCAGACAACAGTCGAGACCAATGCTAATGCAATGACGGCGACGAGAAGACCAAGTACGAGACAGAGCCATTGCTGAATACATTGCATCAAGTAGTAGGGCTGCTGAGAGTTGTCCAAGAGACGATGACCCTTTTCCATGTTTTTGGCGCGCCAGCCAAAGGCTTGAATATATAATATACCGTCTGCGGTCTCGCAAAAGTAGTTGTAAAGCGGCGCTTTTTCTTCGAGGTCGACATGACGCAATTGTCGAGATGTACCGAGGTAAAAGCCTGAAATGAGGTAGATTGCAACCACAATCGCGGGTAGTGAGACCAACATGAATGATGCGCTTGACATGATGACAGCAACCGTCACCACCAAGGAAGAGAACATGTACATTGTCCTGAAGAGGAACGAAGGAAGAACCTTGGCCATAAGAATCGTATCTTGGCTGAATCGATTGAGAATGTTTCCGATTCTGGTGCTGGTAAGGAAGCCCAGAGTCGCTCTCATGGTGACATTGAGCATCTGCTCGTGTAGCCCTACCGCAGCTTTCACGGCAAAAACAAAGAAGACGATCCAATACGCCAGTGTCACCATAACACACGCAAACAGAGCCAGGCACGCATATCCGATAAACCACTTGCCAGATTCTGGAGCCTTGTTGGTCCAGACTCGGAGATAAGCGTCGGGAAGATACTCACTACAGGCCAACAGAAATGAGAGAATGGCGAGACCGAGCTATTTGAGCCTCCCGATACTGTCAATGTAGACCAAAAACAGTCGCCAGCTTCCCCTTCCCCTTTGCCTGCTGTATGTCTCGTGCGGGTCGACGGCCTGCGCAGGTTCAATGATCCACAGACGACGAATAGAAGCTCTTTCCTTGTCCTCTATATCCTCCGAGATACAGGGCCTCGCAGCGCTAAGATGGCCCGCGATCAAGAGACTGCGAGCCCGGTTCTCATGGGGGGTTATCATGACAATGTGCCCATCTTCGGTGATTGTGATTAGATGATCGACAATGTCAACAACCTCTGGCAAGTATGTGCATATAAGCACCGTGGAGTTGGTCGCCCTTAGAAGACCATCTGCACCGCAGAGAGCAAACATGATGGCAGTGGCTGTTCGCCGATCTAGTGCGCTGAACCCATCATTAATGATGGTGATGTCACATTGTGCAAAAACGGCTCTAGCCAGAGAGACGCGCTGCCGTTGACCGCGACTAAGGTTGAAGCCATTGGGGCCAACAATGTAGTCATGGCCGCCAGGGAGTCGTCCAATGTCTTCCTCAAGTTGGCATGCCCGTATAGCTGCATAGTATCGCACAAGATCAAACTCTAAGCAACCTACAATGTTGTCCTGGATGGAGGTGTCCCTGAGCCAGATGTCTGCGCCACAGTACGCGATGTTGACTTGATCAGTATACACGTAGCCGGCAGAATTCTTAGTTTCGCCCAGAATGCCCTTGAGAAAAGTAGTCTTACCAGAGCCAGTAGGGGCAAGTACACCTGAAACCGTGCCTCGAAGGAGAGAAAGATCTATCTCTTCGAGAAGCGGTTCCTCCATTTCAAAAGGCTCGATGCTGGCATTGGCAAACTGAATGATGCCATACGGACTCTGAGCTCGTACCTGAGGCCTCATCACAGCTGAACCATAATGGATTGGCACAGGCTCGTAGGAGTCAGGGGGTGCTGACGGATCCCATTTCACCCTCGAATCCTTTCGCTCGGGTAGGGTCATGAATCCCTGGACCCGATCAAAACATGCCAGCATGGCTGTGGCATCCGTGTATGCTAGCAAAGCTCGAAGAGTCGGGGCCCGGATCAGGTGTACCGCGTCCAGCGTTGGAAATACGCGTGTTGGTATCATCTTGTGACCAAATCCTTTCCAGAAGAAAGAGCCGGCAATGACGATGACTGGTGTTCCCACATCGGCAAACTGTTGTGTCGTATTCAAAAGTCCCATGTATATACGATAGTGCTTTGATGTCTCCATTTCCTCGACACGAAGACTGTGAATTTGGTCGCGCATTGTGGGACCTAGGCCTAACATCTTGATACTGGGAAGTTGCTTGAGAACTTCAGTCGTCTTTGCGATTCTGAGTTCGATTCGCTCGCTCCACCTAGCCAAGGCTGGCCCGAATTTTCTGCTTAGAAGAAAAGAGGAATAATTTGTTCCCAAAACGGGGAACAGTGCAAAGAAGCATGAAGCACCAATGAATCGCGATAGAAGAAAGACGCCGGCCGCGACCTCGAGAAAGACCATGGGGATGTCAATAAAGTTGGAAAAGCCCCTGGCAATGTCTTCAATGTCAGAACTCATGTGGGTAAGCACTGCCGACTTCTCGGCCTCTCGCTCGCTTATTTTGTGAGTCTTGTCCATGAGTTTGGCAATGAGAGCACCGCGAACCTTGATGGCCAGACGGTTCGCCAAGTGCAAGGCCGATACTTTCGTCACGGCCGAGGTGATGTAGATCAATCCCGTCGCGAATTGCATACCACCTCTTTTGCCGTAGGATACCTTGTAGCCCTCTTGCTTGGCATCAAGCTCTGCTGTTTCAATAACGAGCTCGATGAGAAAAGGGTGAGCAAAAGTGACCCCAATGCTTATGAGACGCGGAACTAGAATCAGCAGCAAGTCCCATCGGAAAGCATAAAAACAGGCCCAAAAGAGTCGGCGCTTTGAAGATGCGATATTATCACGCTCCCACTGATTCTCAAGCTCCGCATGCAAAGCTTTTGATGAAAAGTCTAGTCCAAGCTTCTCCATGTCCGCATTCTGGAGCTTCTTGGAAAATCCACTCATGAACATTGGATTGAGGAAAAGGAACAAAGACCTCGTGAAACAGCCGCTCGTAGCCTCTGAGCCGGAGATTTGCCCAAGATTCTCATCGAATAGAAGCTTCCTCTTTGAGCGTTGTTCGACAATGAGCAAGATAAAGCGCAGCGAGGCCGTGGCAGCCGCAAAGCCACCAAGAGCATTTGACTCTCGTCGAACCAAGTAGGATCGGCACTTGAGGATGTCGACAGCAAAAGTGAATAGAAGATAGATGGTCAAGAGTCCAGAGGAGCGAATAGAATGCTTATGGCCAATGTAAACCATCACGACCATGTTGATGGCGGCAATCAGATCTAGCGATACAGCAGATACGGCCGTGTCAGTCTGGTCAGCAGTCGCATATTGGTGAATGCCTACGGCGGCAGCCTGGCACGCAACGACGGCGGCAGAAATCATCTGTGCAGTAGGCGATGAGAGTGGCGTCTTTGTTGGGCGGGTAAGTCGTAGTAAAAGACTCACAAGTTTGGCCCATAGTAGCGGACTGGAACGAACGTAAACAGGATCGTGAAGGTACCGATAGGCGAATATTACAAAGAAAGCGAGACTGATTCCCGAGGGAAGGAGTTGCAGCGCAATCTCTTCAAATCAAATCTGAGAGAGAAATCAAAAATGCCCCCAAGAGGATCCCAAAAGTTGCCATCGGCTGAAAGAGTCGACATGTTGCTGGTGTCAAGAGGCTGATGATTAGTGCCGACGAGGCAACGAAGGCGTGCCAGCCAGTAGGCAAAGCAATGTTGGCAACGTTTGAAGGACTAAACAATCTTAGCTGGGCCTTTGAAGATGTAGGAGGGGGCGTTTCTTCTTGTTTCTGAGATGAATTGGATTAATAGAAAATTTAGCAAGCAGCCAACCGAGCTGATCTGGCCGACGTTGATAGACACTGCAGGCAACCCTGGCCTCAGCTCCCACCTTGATCCATCTCCTTGCATTGAGCTACTGACGATGGGCTTGCAGTCGGAGCAAGGGCTCGCCTTTGTAGAGCGAATTAGCATGGTGGTTACAGCGGGGAGCAAGGCAAGGCTCTAACTATGCCGATGGGCTGATTTGTACGAAGTACTTCGTACATACCTTCATAAGTTAGCGACCGGGGCCCTTGCCCTCCGCAGGAAAGAATTTGGTCCTGACTCCTCACAATGTTAGCAAAACCGTCAAACTATTAGTATGGAGCTCCGTTGCCCCCGTTTGGGGGGGGAATGAGGGAGAGGGGGCCCGATCACATAAAGATCCGGTAATGACAGCCAGATCCCCTCCTGTCTTAGCCTCCCAACCAACCTCTTTCCATGATCCTCTCGGCATCTTCTCGGTCGACAGCTTGTGATTAGCGGCGGCCTGGTTTAAACAAAAGTTCCCCCCAGCCGGCAGACTTCGTTGTTCAACAGGCTGAAGAGCTGCTCTGGCAATTGTTGCGCCTCGTGAGATGAGAAGGCTTGCAGATAGAGTGCCCAATCAATGAGAACAATTACGCGCCGTCCCTACAGGTGTTATGCAGTGATGACCCATCGAGCTCCATGGAACTGACTGTTGCGGGGGTGCGGTCATGGAACACGCCATCGAAGCCATACATTTGAGAACTTGTGATGCTTGCCAGTTGGCGTGTTTAATTTATACTCAACGTGATGAGCGTTGGGTGTGCCGTCTACTGGTACCCCAAACTGCCCAAGTATTGTCGGAACCCCCAGCGACGATGGTATTTTCTTGGCTGCGACTTCTCATCTTGTTTTCTACAATAACCCCCAGTAACTGCAATCAGCGCAACAATTATTCCAGAAGGTTTGCAAGGGCTCCGTTGGTGGCAATGCAGCGGGAGGTGTCGCGCCGGAAGCATCGTCGACGTAATCGCTATATGACGAGATGTACATTTGCCTAGTTACGCGCTCACATACACTCAATATGCGTTTGACCCGTTGAAATACTTGATGTCTGTAATCAAGCTACCAGGGAGCTGTGTTGCTTTGCGTGAGCAAATGTTGATTCTCATCTCCATCCTCGGGCGAGGGAGCTGTTGGAGCGTCAAACGTCAAGTTCCGACTCTGCGCAAGCAAGCAAACCTCTGTCAAGTATGGCTCTCAGGCCGTTGAAGTATTCTAGCGACTCCAAAGAATATTCCCAAATGCAAATGACAGGACGAATCGACAAGGTGAGCAAAACAACTTCTCTTGGTGCACCGTTTAGGGTCCGCCAACACGGTGCCGTCTCGCAACCCTCGATGAGCAGACAGCACCTGTAACAAGCACAGGATATATGGCGTTCAAGAAGAAAAGTCTAGAATTTTGGCTGCGGATTATGACGAAATTTTTCGGATCCCTTGGCGGAGATTCTGGCAATACGCCATGCAGTGCGCCACGACTCGCTGCTGTCACTTCTCATTGTAGCAAGGCGTCACGGCAGTATATCTAGCTCGTCCGTTTCGTAGCAACAGCAGAGAATAGAAAATCACTTAAAGCCCACTTGACCGAGGTCAAGGCCGGCAAAACAATGTTCACGGACCTTTGTACGTACCATTAGGCCAGGCGTGGATGGGATTCTTGCGCTCGACACCGATAAATGATTGATGTTGGAGCGGGAAGCGAGCTGCGACGCCCGACATTTTAATTTGAGTCTAGCCTTGGGAACTTCAAACTAAGCCTCAAGACAGGAATTGACGTAATCTTGTCGCAGCCGGCATTTTCAGCGAGTACGGCCATTGTTGAGGCAAAAAAAACTGGACGTTGAAGGGTGGGTGTTGCCTCGACCCGACGCTATCATCGGGCATCATAAACATGAATACCATCATTTTTCGCGTTCGCTCAGTCACGCTCACAGAGGCAGCCTTTTCCTAGCTAATCAAGTGAGTATTAAAGACGAGAAAGAATACCGCGAACCTTTGATCATTTCATCTTCCGACTGCAAAGAGCCCAACTACTGCTCTCCGTACCACTACCCGATAGCGCAACAATCTATAGATAACAGGGCATGTGTTGACCTAAATCTGGACGTTGAACGCAGCCTTTAGGAATATTTAAGAACCCATTTTCTTGGCATGGTACCAAAATGAGAACCTATTCCTGGACATTACCAAGTGTTGTGAAATCAAGTAACAGATGCGCCAACATGTCACCAGTGTAAGCGCAGACACACGGTCTTGACTTTGGGCTATGGATTCATGATTCTGAGCTGACCCAAAATTATGCTAGTAAATTGAAACAACAGATCCCCTGCAATTCTACATTCGCACAGCGACTGTACTGGATGTACCTTGAGAAGCGCTTCACCCTTTGCCTCCAAAAGCAGACTTCTCTGCTACTAGCCCTTTTTGGTGTTTACTCTATCGACCCAGTTAATGGGATCCGTTTGCATATGCATATAGTTGGCAAGGGAAAGGCCTGCGAGGTATCAACCAGGCATGATAAAGGAATTGGTAGAAAAGGGGCACTCCTCCAGCAAGCTGCGGAAATCCGCGAATCCTCTTTGCCCACTCTGTCCGTTTCTCTAACATGCCCTCAACTTCCATTTCATTTCTTATATATCATCAAGTGCTTTTTCTCTACTTCTTCAGCTTATGCTACTTCTTCCGATTGGACCCTCAATTATTTTTGAGGGAGCGCGGGAGGAAGAGTAGACGCAATTGCTGGCAATGAGACTATCGAAATGCTGTTCATCAGCGGAGCAACCACTGACCATTAAGGCCAATATTTTATGGCTGTAGACCTTGTTGAGCTCCTTGCTCATGAAAAAGCAGGGCCTGATCAATGGGAAAGGTGGTACGGAGTAAAGTTCGTCCCATCTGGTTTGGTGCGGCTCTGCGCGATCATCTACCGCAAGTTGCAGAAAGACAGAACTCAATAGCAAGCCCATGTATCACACGAGATGAATCTGAGAGATCGTTTTCACGCTTATGAGATTCCGCACGGTCCGTTGGCGGGATTTGGATTGGTTTTGGTTAGTATGGAGCTGACTCGCTCTCCCGACTACTGACTGGTGACTGGCAAACTGGCAACTGGTACGTGGCGAGTTGGCTTCACAAGCGCCTTTTGGCAGCCAAAGCGGTACTTATGGGGGTGGTACGACTGAGTTTGGCCCGACACTGTGGAAATATGGAGAAATACGAGAGCCGATGCGGGTCTCGGACAATGCATCGTTCGTTGGCTATATACGGGGCAGTCTCGACTGTAGAAGAGGAAACGAGGCGGTTCGCCATGGCTCGATGGCGTCGAATTGATATCCAGCGTTAGTGTTGGTCCGATGAGAGTTGTTGGACTTTTCGGCGTAAATCGACAGTGGTGCGGATGCCCCGGTAGCGGGGAGCGAAGACAAGCGGCAGGAGGACAAGGAGCGAGGCCAGTCTGGCGGAAGCACGGAGCTAGAACTCCAAAGGGCCAGGCGAGGCGAAAGGCGCAAAGGGAAGTCTGCAGCAAGTGTTTCATGTTTGGCAGCTTGGGTGGGGAGTTGATGACGGAGGATTCGGGAGGAAAGAGGCACAGACAGAGAGTGCATGGCATCCGGTGTGGCTTGCAAGTTGGAGCTGACAAGCCTCGAGTCAATCGTGGAAGAGGTCGGTGGAAGCTGAAGTCGCTTGGTTTGACTCAGCAGCGCTGGGTAGATTGTGGCGAGGTTCACGTCGTCTCTTACGCGCAGCGGCCTCGTCACGCGGTCGGGGGGCCCCCTGGACAAGGTTCAACGGTGCAGACGAGTTCGTTCGTTGTGGAATGCTGGCATGCTGCTGGCATGACCAGCGAGGCATAAACGAAAATCAATGGTAGACAGGAGAGGGTCGAGGGTGTCTCTTTTTAGCCTTTGTCCTGCTTGACAAGCACCACGAGGTAGTTATCAGTAGTTAGTCGCTTACCCGCTGCAAAACGTCACTGAAGATCAGGTACTAGCATGCAGGGCATCGAAAGATTGCCCTGGCTTGGGCATGCAAGTTGCAGTGAAAGCAATATTTGGCTGGAGGCTGGCGGCAGCCATCAAGCAGTGCGACGTTGAGAGGTCGAGAGGGAGGGCGACATGTTCCTTTGTTGGCGTTCAGGCATTGTCAGTGGACAGTAATAGGTAGTTATTATAACTGGGTTGCGAGTGGGGGCTGGCGATGATGGCGACGACGGCAGCCCGCATAGTTAGTTGGGTCCGTCACTACGATCAAGTTTTTACCGGTATTAAGCGCAGAGGGGAAAAGATGAGTGGTTCGTGGAGAAGCCCGATGCGGCTTGCTCTTTGTGTTCCTTGGGGTAACCGGCCAAACGAAACTTCACATGTTGAGCCTTGTTCCTGTTGGTGTTCAAGTCGCGTCGTATCGAGGTACACCGTACTGACGGGTGGCCGGTGTACTAGTAACACATCACTATTCACGCGCTCGGCGTCGAATTAGTCTTGAACGGGTAACCATGGGCCTACGGGGTAGAGGCTGGCAAAAAGTGGCCGTGCGTTTCATGAGGCATGCCTGGGTAAGGACTCGGTATTCTGCATCAGGGCGATGATCCTAGGGTTGTCGAACTATCCTCCCTGGTGCAGTCTGATTGGCCGAAAGGGGTTTTGACTGGTAGATTGGGAGGCGCAATGGCCAGAGGCAGAGAACCATCGGCGACGTGTACCATCGATATGTGACGGGCGGTCGGGTGGTATTGTGGTATGTAGAAGAGTCTTGAAAGCAGGTGGTGCATCAGCCACGAAAATGTAGCCCACGGTAATAATTGGGCAATGGATATCGATTGCGTTGAGCCCCTCTCACCAGCCACGGGCGATTTGGGCATGAACCAGATTGATGGTGGTACGGAGACGTCGAGTAGCAATATGTAGCAGAGATTTTCTCGTTGATTGCTACCTAATTGCTTGCCGCCTTGCCCTACGTTTACAAGGCCGGTCACGAGTCGGTGCTCCCTATATTTGCAATGCATGAGTTCTATTTAGTATGTTTTACAATGTGGGTGGGCATCAAGTATCGAGCCGTTATTAGTTAGTAATTGAATACTCTTGTTGCCCTGCTTTTTCGCCTGCCTTACTGACTGCGTGCTTGCTTGCTTGCTTGCTTGCTTGCTTGCTTGCTTGCTTGCTTGCTGGAAGGCATCCGTAGGTTGTGGGCTAAATTAATGCTGTCGAGTGCCGACAGGTACAGGTGCAGAGAATGGCAGCTTTTCCACTTTGCTGTTTGGGCCCTGACACTTGTACGAGGGGCGTCTCGTGTGTGCGTGTGTGCGTGTGTGCCGTGTGCGGCCTGTTCTCTGGCCATGCCGAGATGCTGCAGGGCAGATGCAGGAGGCGGCGCATCGTGTCCAGTTGTCCAGTTGTCCAGGTGGCACAGCTGTGGCCTTGTCGGTACCTGGGTAGGTGGTGAAAGCTGTGCATGTCTGCTCAGGTACGCCGCACATGTGCGTGATGGTTTGCTTGCCCGACTTTGCCTCGCTCTGCTGTGTTTTGCTTGCTTGCCTGCTCGCTTTGCCTTGCCTTGCCCTGTCTCGGTGTTGTCAGTGTTTTTTATTAGCACTAATTACATACCTAACTAACTACGGTCAGTCGGAATCGGTCCACACAGGCTGCCGGCCCGCCAAGCCACACAGGGCAGTCAAGCCACTCAAGTACTCGACCACTTTTAAGAATAATAATAGCAATAAATCGAACAGAGCTACCTCTGCTCCCGTACAAGAAACATGGTCAGGGAGTTGGGAGAGTGTTTGTGGTGCATTTTTGGGTGGCTTTTGTTAAAATTTGCGCACATGGTCTCTGTCAGTGGGCGTTTTGGCATTGTCTTGGCTAGCCAGGGCTAGTCCGGGCAGGCAGTGCTCAGTGCAATTCTCACTGCTTGAAAACACTGGCAGCGCTCGTGCTCGTGCTTTCAGTGTCTGAGAAATTTTACTCTTTGCCTTTTCCTGCCTGTTTCTTTTGAGTAGTCATCTAATTTCCTGCCTTTTTCATTCAATGTCGGTTCCCTGCCTGAGGACGCCCTGCTTGACCCGCCTGTAACTTGAACAGTTCTTGTCCCCAAATTTAGCACACGCCTGGTAAACATCATGCACGCCCCGTCATGTTTTGCCACACCCGTCCCTAAAAAAGTTCACTTCCACACCCCCTTTTGATAAAGTGCAGAGGTACTTTCCCACTTCTTCTTTGGTGTGTCGATACTTTGCTCTGCGGAATGACCCTCAATTCTTTAATCGCGTTTGATCCCGCGCCGCTCCTTCCAGGCCTTGCCTTGCCTTGCTTGGCCGTCCCGCTGCAACTCTTCCCTCTTTCAGCATCGCTGCCTTCTGACCTTGGCACCACCGCCACCACCATCTCGCTGCCTCATCCATCCCCTCGCAGCAACCGCCCGGCGATCATCCTCTTTCCCTCTTCCACCCAATCCCCATCCGTCATTAATTCTTGTCTTACTCCTTCAGCTATTCTTCTTTCTTCCATCTCATTGTCTTCCCAATATAGCCTTACCAGTATTCCTTTCTCTTCACTCGGTTATCCGTACCCCGGCCTCAGATCCATCGACACCGCATTCCGTTTCAGCTGACCACCTCACGGCCTGTCCACTTCATTCCGTCGGTACAAGCCGGTTCTGAGACTCGCCTCCAGCGTTTCTTGCATACCAGCACGTCGCGTTCTCAACCACTTTATCCGACATTTCTTGCCACAGTCACAATCTTGCCATCCATTGTCGTCCGAGGTTCCGCCCACGAATTTCTACCACCAACGCCTGAAATCAACTTCGCCTCGCGATTCGCGCCCCCCGTTCTCAGCCCACGTCATCTTAATCGCTCTGCTCGCCAACAGCCCGAGTAATCTTCTCTTCGCCATCGTCTATAGAGCGAATGACTACTTGGCCGTCGCCCCGCTGATACCATTCCCCGACAATGCCGCAACGAGCTTCAGTGAATCTAGCCATCTTTACGTACGATACATTCGTCACTTCACCAAAGCATTAGCACCTCTTTCTTGAAAAAGCGCGCAGCATCGCATCGCAATGGCCCTCTGGCCGTTCCGCAGGAAGACGGTGCGTTCTTCATCGCGGACCTCTCCTCTCGATGATGCCGACACCTCTCCCACGCGTAACCAAATGCCTTCAACTCGTCGCACTGCCAGCCGCAACAATCACACCAGTACCGCTGTCCCGCGAGCCAGCGTCAGAAAAAAGCAACGGCCTGAGCCCAACAAGCTCCAGAGACGACCTCGAACCTACAGCTTCTCACCCAATCGCCACGAAACTATTCGAGTCGATCCCAGAGGCAGATCCAAGCAGCCGCAACATCTTCAAGCCGATAGCGTCTGGGGCCGTGCCCCGACTTTGTATTTAAAACGCGATCCCCAACATCCACCCATCACGAGACGCAAAAGTAGCAAGCGCCGGCATGAAGACCATGAGCGGGAGGCAGAAATCAAGGCCATGAGCCACTACATGCCCAGAGTGCCTGCCCATGGTAGCGGCAAGCACAGCAGCAAGAGAAGCAAGACTAACCAACCTTCCGACCAAACTAGCAAGAGGACTTCAGAGCTCTCGCTACCTTTACCAGACTCGATGCAATCGAGCTTGTCTGGAGACTCTGACATGACTTCGTATAAGGTGTCTATCTTCGATTCTCTCGCGCCCCGACCTACCCTTCGTTATGGCACTGGCATAAAGCGCACACCATCGCGCGCTTCCGCGTCTGCGCACCCTGCATCGCCCAAGGGATTGCTTTCCGAGAACAACACCATATCCGAGGAAGTGATGCATCCGCGCAAGCGCATCGATGACTTGGCTGATGATCTAGACGCCAAGGCTCTCCGCGAGCTGATGGATAGAGACACCAAGAGACGTCAGCGCGACCGTACTCGAGAGCAAGCCAGGGCCGAGAAAAAGATTGCCGACGCAGCCCAACGCCACAGGCAAGAAGCAGACGCTGCAAGGAAGTCGGGGTCGCCTTCTCCCTCCAACATGGAGCGTGGTGTCATGGGCCGCGAACTTGTCGGGTTGGGTCTGGACCCTCCTTCCACGGTTGTCACTTCTTCCCGCCAGCGCACCCCGCAATCAATCGAGCCTGCTGCGACTAATGAGTCGCAGGCTCCCCTTGACGTTTTTCATCCAGTCAACACTCGCCCAACCGAAGACGCCGAGCAGGACATAGACCTGTCATCAGGCCATCCCGTGACTCAATCAGTCGAACAGGAAGATCCCGTTTCAACGACGGCGCCAGCTTCTCGCCTGTCGGGTTTGTTGAAATCTAAAAAGTCACGTTCAAAATCCACTCTCGGTTCCGACAAGGACAAGCTCGCTGTTCCCGTTGACGACGATCATGCGCGGAAGGGTTCTGAAGCGAGCACGGGCAGAAATGCTCGCCTGTCTATATCCTCTTTACTCAAATGGAACAGCAGAAATCGACGCGGCTCTGGCCCTTCGTCATTCTCCAACACGTCTAGAGAGGAGATGCAGGCAGTAGCAACAGCCCAAGCCCAAGCAGAAGCCCTTGCCAAACTCCAGGGCGACGATCACCGTAGCGGCTCTGCGGATAACCTGCGCAGCGGCAGTTCTCTGTCTGGCAACTACGTTGCTGGCAAGACCGGCGCTGCCCCTAAACGCACGCGTTCACGATTTCGTGAGGATCTCGACGATTTCCCAACTCCACCCGACTCGCGCGTGCAGTCGCCGGATATCGAGCCCCCCATGCCCCCCATTACCGACACAAAGTATAACCACGGGACCGAACCTATCGCCATACCCGGCCGTGAACTGCCAACTACATTTGGTCAGCGCTCTATCGAGCAGCTTCGTGAGAGGGCACTGACTGAAGGCTCTGGAAGCTACACTGTACCCTCGCCAGATCAACATCTTTCCATGTCACTCGCTTCCATCGATTCCGAGGGCTCCTGGTTGTCAGGTGGCGCCGGCATTCGTCGGTCCGGCGCTATCCGGGACAGTCTTCTACGCGCCAATCGCCAAGCACAGCGCAGTAGCTCACCGGCCCCGAGTCTCGACGAGGATCTGGGTATCACCGAGGATGACTACATGACACGCCTCGCCCCCCAATACCAATCTCATGGAGTTCATGTCAGGCGTTCTGAAGAAGGTCGCCCTAGCAGTGATGAGGACGACAGTGACTTGAAGTGGGGTGCGGTCGGTGCCCGCCCACAGGTTGTCCATCGCGTCAACCGTGGGACGGTGCACAGCCAGCAGGCCTTGGTCAACATTGATTCCGCAGACGAGGAAAGCATTATTGAGGCCTCCACGTAGAGGTACATACGCTGACACCGAGAGCACCTTTCGCGAGAGTTTATCACTATGCTCGAGACTTCATGCAAAGAAACGCGACTTTATTCTGGATACATATTCGTTCCTTTGTCTACACCACACAAACTTGAAAACCAGAAAAAAACAAAGCAAAAACAACATTTGAAAAAAAACGCCGAAAAGAATTGAGAAGAATGCCGCCAGAAGGTATCACAAAAAAGTCAAAATCAAAGGCAAAAAAAAAACAAGCAAAATACAAAACTATCCAGAATCGCTTCCTTCTCTTGATGCGTCCGCATGCGCAACATTGCCATTAAACTCACTCTCGGTCAACGCAGGCCCCTCGTGGGCAAACTCTCTTGCACCTCGCTCTCTTTGGTGCTTCTCTGTACACATGATACCCGCTACCTGTCGGTGGCGCTCCGGGGTGCGACATGCTTGTCTCGTTGATTCAAGTACTTGTACTGCGCGCATCTGACAGGGGCCATTTGTGCTTTTTTTACCTTTTTTGCTTTCTATGGAGTTGATTATATGGCATGGCTAGCTGTCTATTCACGGATAGCTACTTGGTACTTGGGATTATAAGGTTCAATCTTTGGATTTATCGCTTTTGAAAAGGGCTTGGGTTTGATACAAGGCACTAGGATCGTTGCACGTTTGATATTGAGAGATTTTCTTCCCTACCTATATAGCCTACACATACGGTCAGTCTCGGACTGCGTTTCCCCCCCCACAGAGGCGTTTGGCTTTTCTCCAGGTTCGTCCTTTAGCATACACAGAGCAAGCAGATGCCTTTTTTTATCTATACCGGGGGTTTTCCTACGGCTGTTATACCACTCTTTTGGTTTATAGGCATGAAGAGAAACTAAAAACAACTCATTTTTTACAATTTCGACCCTTTGGTGCTCGTCGGAGTAGTATGGCGGGCAAAAAGACCGAGCATTTCAACGGCGTGGCTTAGTTGCTATCAGTTGGTGCGTTGATGATGCAGGGTTACGAGAGATGATCAGCAGCGAGCGGGGAGAATTGATGTGCACCGCAGCTAATATTGGGTTGGGTATTGACAACCACGTTTTGATAGACGAGAACGATTGACTATGGCATCACTGCATCATGCATGTGACTTGTGTGTAGCCGCTCGTGAAAAATTCTCGGGTTCTTTGGCTGCTTGCCGTTCCGTATCTAACCGCCAACGTCATGGGGTAAAAGGAAGAAGGGCGTCGGCGGCTTCGGTCGGCTCCAGTTTTCGGCCACATGAGCTTTTCTACTTTGTCTTTCTGCTCGCCGCCCAAACGCTCTTCGGGGGGAGGGGAAGCGCAAGCTTGGGAAGCAAGACGGCTTGGCTGGCAAGCTGGCATGGCTGGCTCCTGCTCTTGGCCTATGACAACCCCGCCATTAGCATGCATTACTCAAACAAGGTCAACGCCCACATGCGCCGCCGCAGGCCCGCCCCCGGCTTTTACCGACTAACCCGGATGGGGCGGGCGGGCAGCGCACCGTTTTTTTCTGCTGCATCATCATCCCATCAACCCCCGAACCATACAACAACAACACAGCGAGGCGAAACGAGACATTGCATCACTGTTGTCGCTGGGCAACCATCGTTCTTGTAGCGTCAACTACGGTGAAGAAAAGAGACGACGGCGCATACGCAGAATCAACGCACACACGCGAGCAACGGGTTTGCGCGATAGCCTCGGCTGCCTCTTGGAAACAAAGGCACATGACGAAGCGACTTTGACGAGCACCACGACGTTGGCGACCAAGCGCTCAGTCATCTTGACTTACCGCATAATCCATCTGTTCATCGAGCGAGCAGCCAGAGGCAAGGCCTCGTATAGAGCGAGCCCGGTAGACGCCGCCCAAACGACGTTGCCATCACCGACCTCTTCCATCACCACCACCATCGCCACAACATTTCCGCACACCATGCCTTCGCAACGCCCGTATTTCCTCTCCTCCTTCATCGCCGCCTTCCGGCAACAAGCACCTCCAACCTCCTCCTCTCCCTCCTCCTCTTCTTCCCCAGGCGGCAAACAGCACACCACCGCATCATCCTCGCAAGGTCAGCCGCAGCAAACAACAACAACTACAACGACAAGTTCCCCATCGTCATCGCCGCCGGGCCCAACAACAAACGCCATCGCTGCCGCCGCCGCCGCCGCCGCTGCTGCTAGCCAACACCACCACCACCATCATCACCATCACCATCACCGTCACGGCATGACGCTGCACTCGCCCCCGCCGTCTTCTGCCCACCACAGCGGCGGCATCCCCATCCCCAGCGGCGGGCGTCGCCGCGGGAGCGACTCGAGCAGCGAAGGGTTTCGTGACGCGGTCGGTGCGGACAAGTGGTACATTGGCGGGCGCACGGCGACGGGCGAGGAAAAGTTCTTCAAGCTCGGCGTCGTGAGGAGGGTGCGCAGCAACGATGGGCTGAGCTTGGATCGGCTGAGTCTGTAGCGAAGCGGAAGGGCGGATTTTCGAAATGGAAAAAAAAAAAAAGGAAACTCTTATGAATTATGAACAAGGAAGAAGAAATTTGCAAGAAAAAAAAAACGTTGTCTCCGTTGGCAAATGGTTGTTCACGGAGCGGACAGAAGTGCGGCTTCGGAGAGAGGCAGTCGTTGTTCTGCTAGCATTTTGATGACTTGACAGAACCGGGCTCTCGGATTCTTTCGGCGTTGGTGGCATGTTTTTTTATGACTTGTTTTTTTCGCAAATATATACAGAGGAGGCGGCGCACAGTTCTGCCCATGGCCTTTCAAGCTTCCGTAGCTTTATACACATATTTCACGAGATACATCTTTCTCGAGACACTACTTTTAAATGCCACAATGATCGAGCAATAGAGCAAAAGATCGTCCATCAAGTCTGCGAGTTAATTTACCACATAAAGCGCTGTAGGTTTCCACCGTCCAGCACCGTCCCGTCCTCGGCCTTCCACACGTACGGCTTGTACAAAAAGACGTACCCCGTGGCGAGGTTAATCAACACGTGCCAAGCGCTCTCTAGGAATAGGCGCATGTCGTAGCTGCTGCTCCATTGCGCAACAGCCTCGGCAGTCGCGCTGCCCTCCAGGAACCCGCCTCGCAAATGGTCCTTCAAACGCCACGCCGGCACCATCAGCCGCCACATCACCCACGGAATGATAAAGTAGCGCGGCTCGACAAGCGGCGCCGTGACGAGCGAAAGTGCCGTCGCGAGCAGAAAGATGAGGCCTGTGGATGTGGACACGGATTTTTTGGACAGATATAGGCTATCCAGCTCCAGGCGCGCCTTGAGCGTTGTCTCGCTGGCTTTGCGGCTCTCAGCTGTATAAATCGCTTCCGGCGAACGTGGATACAAGGTGCTGGTCTGCCGTTTGACCTTGGGCGAGGTTGGCGTCCAGAAAGGGTGGCTGATAAAGGCGGTAGGCTGCTCCTCGCCCGACCAGCTGTTGTGGCCGCCGAGGGCGTCCCAGACCATCCAGCGGCACAGCGTGTAGGGCAACACAAGGGCGAGACGCAAAACGGAGCTCCGGCGAATAGTGTGACGAAAAACGTAGAACATGTAGTGGCGGTTGTCGGCGAGCGTGAACGGGTGGATCACGGTGTTGAAATGGACAACGGCTAAGGAGAGGACACCAGTTGCGGCGAGGTACGCGGGCCAGAGAACCTTGGAGTAGATGAAGTCGACCGAAGAGATGTGAGCAGCTCTGGAAGCGGTGTCTGGCTTTGTAGCGGCATCAGCGACCTCAGCAATGTCAGCGGCTGTGCCGAAAAAGGAAACAATCATGTTGAGGAATGATAACCCGGAGGGGATGAGGAGGGGAAGTGAAAAGAAGGCAAAAAAAGGCCAGATGTACAGCATCTGCGCGAGATGAATCGTGGCGACGTGATTGGACTTATCGCCGAGTACTACGCTGCCATTCCAATGCACAAAGCCGGCAAAGGAAGCAAGGACAGCAACGTAGGGCCAGATTTGCCTAGTCACTCGCAGAGGGTTTCGAACGACTGCAATGCCGATACTGAGCACAGTGAAGATCATGTCTACATATATCAGTCTTGACCGCCCCATATTCGCAAACCATACTGTTCACTTACCATCAGGATATGCCCTGTGGATAGGCAAGTCGTGAATATCGCCCACCGAATATCTCCAGGCAAAGTACTGGCACCGCTCCCGCACCGTCGTCATCACCGGCTGGTCCACCCTATCCGGCCGGAGCGTCTTGACTGCATGCACCGCTTCCAGTCCACCCAAGAAGACGACGATCCAGAACACATTCGTCTGGCGCATGCATAGCGCAGCCGCGCCGAGCACAATCGTGACGAGGTCGCTCCACACTGAGCTGTGTACCACGCCCACGCGCGACAGGTGGTTGACAAATGCAGCGAGCACCACGCCTGTCGACAAAACGTCGGTGTAGTACAGCCCGCCAAAGAAGAATATCAGCGGGAAAAGGCCAATGTTGATGGCCGTATGCAGGGCGTACTGAGAAAAGGCGCGAACGCGCGCTGGTGACAGGCTGCTGATGGCCTCGTGCTGTCTCGCCTCGATGGCCTGCCGACACCAGAGCGCAAGGTAGCTGATACCCAGGACTCCGGCGCAGTTGATGAGACGGAGGCTAAATACATCGCAGACGTTGAGCGGCGGGATGCGGAGTGTAGTGGCAATTCTGTGAATAGCGACAGAGATGAGATATCTAGATGAGCAAGTTAGCACGCACTGTGTCCAAGGTTGGTAGCCGGGGGAGCACCATACAATCCCGGAGGTGTTGTAATTTTGTCATCCCAGTCAAAGAAACGACCCTCGCAGTACTTTTGAGCTTGTGGAATGTGAAATATTTCGTCCTGAATATAGCTGGGTTAGCTCGCTTCATCGTCAAACAGGGGTCGTGTGATTCATGTCCGTTGGGCACGTACAAGATACGGCTCCGGCACCGTCAGCGAGACCAGCGTGAACCACAGCTGCAACGCGCAGGTCAGAAGAATCGGCAGCCGAACGCCCCAGCGCGGCAAGTTGCTGCCGCCAGTGGCGCCCGGGATGCCGTTGAAGAAGACGGTAGCTAGGGCGGGTAGCACGGCGCCGACCACGCGAGCGGTGGTGCTCCAAACTTGCTCCTCCGCCATGGTGAAACCATATACGAGCTGTGATGGGAGCGGAAAGTAGAGATAACTACAAGAAAACGGCGGATTCAGAAACGGCGCGACGGGTATGGCCCGAGGCTAGCTTGGCGAGGTGAGCCTCGAAGCTCGGTAGTCAAGCTGTCCACTACGCCTGGTCAAGAATGACAGTGTCGCTGAAAATCCACACTGTACGCGATCTTTCAAAAGAGTCAGTCCTTGTCAACGCTACTGGGCCGCCCAAATTTTCATATAACATGTCCAAGTAACGAAAACAAATGACCTCACAGCTCAGTGACTGGTTATTTGTTTGATGTAAAAGTCTATTTTGAATGATATCTATACAAAGGCAACTAGCTCCATGCGCTGCATAGACGTTGATACAGGTCCATCTGGAATTGCGATTTTACGCTTAGAAAGGCTACATGTATCATTAGCATTGACAGATTGGGAAAGTCAAGTACACTAAGCAAACTCACGTTGTCCTGGGGGTGGACCTCCTTGCGATAGAACTTGGCCATGCCGGGAATTTTCTGCATGACTGTTAACTCGCCGTCGCTGCGGAACGACCATGAACGAAGAAGTCTTACGTCGAGGATATCATGCTGAATTCGGGGAATGCCAGAGGTGAAGAGAAGAGCACCGATAGCAGCAGCACCGCCGAACAGGGACAGACGGAAAGCACTAAGCCAACAGTTAGCCAGAATACACTTGCGTCGACAAGCATAAAGCCTGTAATTTGCCCCTGTGTCGTTCGAAAACGTCTCAACTCCAAGACTTGGTATTGTTGGTCTTGTTGCGCGCTGGCACCCGGTTACATTGTAGATATGCTGTAATGTTGGATCCGGTCGCTTCGAAGTTGATCGTCACTGAGTCGCCTTCGTCTCCCTCTACAGACACAATTGCCAACTTACGATCGGAAAATGGTCTGGCTGGACCAGCCGTGAAAGTTGGGCTGGAATTGGTATCTGGAATGGGGCGTTAGCATTTCTGTCTCGTCACATGTTCGTCGCGAATATGACGGTATAGTGGTCGTTCGAACTCCGGCTCAATCGGAGCAGCCTGCTCGAAGCGTACGCTCAACCGTATCTAAAAGCAATTCAGATATGAGAAACGTACTTGGGACCGTAGGCGCTCTTAAACTCGGCGCGGCGGAAAGGAGTCTGTCAGAGACGACCTGTTAGCGAGGCGGAGCGGAAGGGGATTGCCAGCGAAGCGAGGGCCTGCAGCGACGAGTCCCAGGCAACTCTGAGCCATTGAACATACAGCGGAGACCATCTTGACTGAAATTGGGGGCTGCGGCCGCGATATCTTCTTCAATTGTCAATTGTCGTGAATAACGTCGCAAAGTTGAAGCTGCGTGAGTTTGCTACCGGGAAAGGCCGGCTAATAGTGGCCTCAGGTTCTGTGTGGTCGAGTTCCGTCCACCAATCAGGCATCATGAGCGTGGCCCACCCAATTGTACAACACGGCTCACCTTAAGCTGGCGCGACTACAGCTGATTCCCGCTCGCGAACCAATTTCTTCCATGACCCGAGCCTGCAGCTTGACGTCAAGTACCAGACAACCTTGAAACTTACTGCTGTCGTATGTGACCATGGACAAGCTCATCGATGAGCGCTTCGAGCGCCTCGAAAAGGCACTCTCAGGCCTCATCGATTCGGTCACAAAGTACCATCCGTCAATGAACCTCGCCGAGGAACTCATGGCCGCGGACGCAGAGCTAACAAAGGGCCTTGAGCAAGGTAAATATGACCAGGAAACACGGGCGCAACGCATATTTTTTTTATACCTGAAGATTATCTACGCCAGACTTGAAGAGATTTCGCTGACGGTTCATCCTGCAGTACAAACCCACCAGAATAACCACCTACGGATACTCGAACTACGGCAAGCGTCTACCAGTTTTGACACGCAAATACGCGACACCCTAACAAGTCTTTCCAATACTCGCCGAGATATCGTCAATACACATACTACGAAATTTCCCTCCAGCCCCAACTACCCCATTGTGTACGAGGAACTACTCAGCTATGCGCGGCGCATCAGCAAAACGACAATGCCACCGGCCGCCACGATAAACGCATCTTTCCCTCCATCCGGCTTGCAGAGCCCGACAGTAGGTGAATCTCAGTCCCAGGCGGTGACTCCCGCGGCGACAACACCTGCAGCCGGCGCGACACCAGCCGCTGCTGCGACACCAGCCACTAGCACACCTCTACCGACGCAAAGCCCAGCTGCCATCAATGGCGTGGGCGGTACGCATGGCGTCTCTCTACAGCAGTCTTCACAGCATCCACATCAGAGCAGCTCCTCGGGCCCTTCGCTGCTGACGAGCCTGCCGGAACCCATGGCGCAGTACCTGAATCCGCTCTCGGGCCAGGTCTTCTTCCCGTGGCCGCAGGAGGACAAGATCCGGTCCGGATCTCTGGCATTCAATCAAATCCTCGTCGAGAAGGGTATCGATCCGCGGGGCTTCGATCCTGTCGCGGAGGAAGAGCGCAAGCGGAAAGAGGAGGCGGACCGCAAGGAGCGTGAGGAGCGTGAGGCAAGGGAGCAAGAGGAGCGCGACAGAATCATGCGCGAGGAGAGAGAACGGCTGCGGCAAGAGCGTGAGCGTCAAAGGGAAAAGGAGCAGAACGAATGGCGCAGGGCGAGCGTCATTGCGGGCGCGGCCGACGCGCCGGGAGGTGCGGCGCCCAAGGGCCCCGAGAAGAAGCAGTTCCAATTCACCAATCTGGATGATTTGGACGATGACGATGATGACGACTAAACAAGGGTCTCTTTTAGACTTCATAAGCGAGCAATTATGGCCAAGGATGCCAACAGGACAGGCAACAAGGAATTTGGCTTTTGTATTTTACAAACTGAATAATAGATCAAAGATTTAAGTTCTTGAAACAGTGGTCAATGCCGCGCTGGCCTTCATAATGACATGTTACCAAATTCTAGCCGGATGCGTCTCTGTTCCTTTCCACCTCTTCGCAGGCGACTCTTTACGTCATGGGTGCTGCGCATATCTTTAATCAATCTTGATGGACTTGTAGATTTTCATGACGAACCACCAACTAGCAAAATATCCGATGGAGCCTGCGGAATGTTAGTTAATTTCTCTGGTATAGGATGATGCACAAGTCAACTTACCAGCCAGGATGAAAAAGAGGAACGAGATAAGCGCGCTGTAGCCGATATATAGGACCGTGCCGGCGAATCCGCCCAGCTTCACCTTGGTGATGAGGTAGAGCAGACAGTTGAGGAAAATGTAGCCTCCGCTCATGCCCGCGGCCAGGAACGAGCGCCACTGCCAGTTATAGTTTTCGGAGCAGAGCAAGAAGTAGGTGAGAAGGATCGTTACCGTGGCGCAAACAACCACCATCAGGGAGTAGCAGAGGAAGAGGAAGCCAAACATGTAATAGACTCGACTGAACCAGATCGAGTTCATGATGAAGTACAGCTCGACAAAGATGGCGCCAAATGGGAGCAGGCCTACGATGAGCATGCTGGGGATGGGCTTGAGGTAGGTCGTCGTGGGAGGAATCTGGCGCGGAATCTGGTTTGTGCGGACGGGTGCCTCGATCTTGGCGCTACGGAAGCCGAGCCAAGAGCCAGCAAAAGAGAGGGGAATGGAAATGATGAACCAAATGCCCAGAAGCACCAGCATCGTCGTGAAGGGCACGGCACCGGACGACTGCTTGGCCCACAGGAAGAGATCCAGGAGGAAGAAGGTACCAAATACAATGGCGGGCACGAGCAAGGGTGTCAAGCCAATGTTCAACTTCCATTGCTCACCTCCCATGGCCTTGTAGACGCGCGCAGATACGTAGCCGCCGACAGAGCCGAGGATGGTATACAGTAGGATCATGATAGTGCCGAGAGATCCTCGGTTGGAGGGTGAGAGAAAGCCCAAGAGCGCAAATACAATGGTACTGGCGGTCATGACAAAGATTTGGACACCGTTTCCGAGCAAAATGGAAAGAAGAAGAGGATGCGAAGGGTTGCGGAAGACATCACCGTGAACCAGCTTCCAGCCAGAGTCTTCCTGTACGCCATCCTCCAATGCAGAAGTGCCACTCAAGTCGTCCAGGTTGATTTGATCGAGGCGGTTGTAGCGCGCAATGTCCTTTTTGAGTGTGCGCATGAGAATGGACATGACCGTCATGACGAGAATGACGACGATGATGGCAGTGTCAATGAGCCAGAACCAATGAATCTTGGGGTCAAAGACGTGCAGGTACTTGTCCCATCGCGTGGCCCAGGCCGTGGGGGACTTTTCCCAGAACACGCTGTAGCTGTACTTGACCTTTTGCGAGCCGTTTTCGGGCAAGATCAGGTAGGCATGCCCATCCTTGCAGTCGGCCTCGCCGGTGTACTTTTTGGAGCTGGGCTCGACGCGAACACCGACCACACGAAGCTGGTTCGCGTTGCCGCCGACCTCGTGATACTCGACAAAGATGTCGTAGTGGTTGTTGAGCACAACATTGTCCGCCTCGTCAAAGCCGCCCACGAAGAAACCCGGGCTATAAAAGGAGGTGCCCGTGAGGCGATCCTCGATCCTCTGGCCGGCCGGCAGGCCGTCGACGAGCCAATTCAGGCTGTAGCCCTCGAAAATGCGGTCTCGTAGAAATTCGACCGCGTTTGCGGAATATTCAACCTCGCATAGCTGCTTGCACGTCTCCTCCTTTTTCATCGACAGCTGAAAAGGGGAAGTCATGATTCGGTCGCCAAAGAGGATACTGCCCAAGCTCTCCGACACATATTCGGGGCCGCCCTCCGGCTTGCAGAAGCCGAAGCCGGGATGGTAGTACTCAAACGAGACCACGGAGTGCAGACGCGCATCTTGGGGGCCGGCAATGGGCTTGATGCTGTTGACGTGTAGGGGCACCGAATCGCCGACCTTGTATGACGTCGGGGCGACACCGGGTAGGTAGAAGGCGGACGCGAGCTGTGGTGCGGCGAGCAAGGTCGCCAGTAGCGCCGAGGGCGCAGCTGCTGTGAAATACATGGTCGTCTATGTCGTCGATTTATACCATGTCAAGGCCTGTCGTCGGCAGAGGTGCAATGCGCCGCGCAGTGTACGCTCAAGCGGTAGAGGGCGAGGCTAGCCACCGAGCAAAAGTGTCCGAAAAAGTGTCAAAGGTGTTGTCGGCTGCGCTCGTACAATGAGAAGATGTTCCGGCGGATGGCTTGCTGCTGGGCAAAGGTTCTTGTCAGCAATAGCTCGTGACGCGATCAGACGAAGAGGTCAATAAGGAGCTTGCCAAGGTGGTTCATACGGCTACGTTGCAGTAGCTCAAAGACGCTAGGACAGGATGGTGTAGGTTGCGTACCACGGGTGCTTACATAAGGGCAATGGTGACAGACAATGCAAGCAACACGATAAAACAAACACGTAACGTCTCATCAAGATGACCGAGTGGGATATAATCATGCTTCAAGATAGTTTGGCATTTCACATTTCGGAAGCATCCAAGTTCAGCTTTGTCATATACGCAGCTATTGAATGGGTATACGCTTTCATTCCTTCATTCAAAGACAACCCGATCAGTGTTGGTCTGACCCGCTGTCGCCGCCCCGCTAAAAAGTTTCGAGACAGGCCTCTGCTAGCAAAAATTGTTACATATTATTTGCACCGGAGTTCTTCACGCATCAAACACCATGGCAGCCCCGGAGACTCTTTCGGCCCTGCTAGAACAGCTAACACAGTCGCTGTCATTGACGCAGGAAGCAGCTCCAGCTCTGTCTACAATCGCGCACCCCAAGGATGGCATCTCCCTACTGGATGTGAAGAACGAGGTGCTCTTGTCCTACCTAGAGAACCTGGTATTCCTCATTCTACTTAAAATTCGAAACCACAAGACGTCGACGAGCGAATCAATAGATCAAAAATTGAACGAAGAAGTCCGGTCAAAACTAGTCGAGCTTCGGTTATACCTCGAAAAAGGTGCGCGTCCGTTAGAGGAAAAGCTCAAATTCTCGATTGAGCGATTCCTCCGTAGTGCAGACGACGCCCAGCGCGAAGAGCAAGCCAAGGAACAGCATGGCAAGGGCAACGACAGGACAGGCTCCGAGAGTGACGAAGACGAGTCAGGCTCTGGATCTGATGACGACGACGAAGAGTCAGAGGCTGAGCAGGATATCAACAAGGGCAACGCGCCAAGGAAAATGTCAGCGGCTCCCAAGCTTAGCAACTTGGTAGATGATGTGACTGCTCGGCCTGCGCAAAGGGACGGTGCCCCGTCCGGGGTCTATCGGCCGCCAAAGAGAGATCGTCAAGTCATGGATACTGGGGCGCGGAAAGAAAAGGTCGATCGCCGGCCCAATAAGTCACGCACCATGGAAGAGTTTGTTAGCACTGAGCTTTCCGCAGCACCCTTGGCGGAGCCTAGCATCGGCACCACCATTGTGCAAGGCGGCCGCAGGACGAAGACGGCGGCCGATCGCGAGGCTGAGGCGGAGCGCCGCGAATACGAAGAGACCAACTATACACGTCTGCCCAAGGAAAGCAAAAAGGACAGAGCCAAAAAGGCTCGTCAAGATGGAAGCAGCCGTCGCATGCAGTTTGGTGGCGAGGAGTGGCACGATTTGGGCGAAGGCGTGGATCGCATTGATCGTCTTACCAAGCGCAAGGAGGGTGGAAAGGGAGCCAACGTTCGCGCAATGCTGGACAAGAGTCGCAAGCGTGGTCGGGACACAACGGATGGGCCCAGAGGAAGTGGCCATGAGATGGGTGACAGATTTAATAAAAAGGTCAAGATGTTGGAGGCGGGTCGCAGAGACAGAGGGAAGAACAGGTAGAAGCCATGTACATATTCAGTTCTTCCAGCTATTCCGTGTCCAACTACGACATATCATATGGCAAAAAGCCAATAGTTGTTACTCTTGCGTCATACCTACTATTGATGTAATAAATCTTCAGATTACAAAATCGACGCTGCAGGTTGTGAAAGCTTCGTAGCAATCCGTGTCGAGATCGCCTCCATTAGTGCATAGCCCCGCTAAAGCAAATCCAGGACCCCTCATCTACTTGTTGGTCCATGGGTTCGTGTAGAAATGCGAGTCCTCAGCTGGAACAAAAGTGATTGGTTCTCGAATTATCTGGGATTGACTAGAAGCAGAAATTCTACTCATTTGTTTTTGGGTTATATTGCGTCATGTCTTGCAGCGCTGCTTGACCAATTATGTAGCTAAACGAAATTTGTTGCTTGCCAGGCAAAGGGCTCGCATGTCAATATTGTACCATCACCCCGCCATCGCTCCGAGTTCTTCTGACTCACCCCACCATCCAATTGCGACTTTGCAGTTATTATAACCTTGCCTTGCATCCACCTGATTGATTTCTGACGGTCCAACCCTGCCTTGACAATACACCTGGACGTATCCATTAAAGCATCTTTCTTAGTCGGAGCGTCATCGCACTCAATTACGCCGAAGACGGCAGCTTAAAAATGGCAACCGCCACAAAGCCCATCCTTCCGGTGGAAGGCAAGCGAAACGTCTTGGTCACCAGCGCTCTCCCCTACTCCAACAACCTGCCACATCTGGGCAACGTCATCGGCAGTGTTCTGTCGGCCGATCTTTATGCACGTTACTGCAGAGCCAGAGGATACCAGACTCTATATGTCTGCGGCACTGTAAGTACTTCAACGCTTGCATCATGTACTCACGAGAGCCCGCGCTGACGAGGGATCAAGGATCAATACGGCACTGCCACTGAGACAAAGGCCCTAGAGGAAGGCACTGATCCTGCCACTCTCTGCGCCAAGTATCATGCTCTTCACAAGTCCATCTACGACTGGTTTCGCATCGACTTTGACATCTTTGACAAGACACCAACCGAACATCAGACCGACATCGTACAAGACATTTTTGCGAAGCTCTGGAAGAACGGATACATCTACGAAGATGAGACCATTCAGCCGTTTTGCCCCGTCGAGACTCACAATACCTTCCTTGCTGACCGTTTCGTCGAGGGCGAGTGCTCCATCTGTGGTGACAAAGGCGCCCGCGGTGACCAGTGCGATGCCTGCGGCTCCATTCTTGATCCTCTCAAGCCCGAAGAGAAGGAAGTTCCCGAGGGAGAGGCCATTGATGAAGTTAAAGCTACTGGCTGGCTGGTTAACCCCCGCTGCAAGGTCGACGGCGCAACCCCCGAGGCCCGCAAGACGAAGCACCTGTACCTGAAGCTCGATGATATCGCCGAGCAGTTAAAATCCTGGTACAAAACCACCGCAGATAACGGCTGGAGCGGCAACGCCAAATCCATCACCCAAGCTTGGATTGACAAGGGTCTCAAGCCTCGCGCCATCTCGCGTGATCTTAAATGGGGTGTCCCGATCCCTAGCGTTGAGGGCTTGAACGTCGAGGACTATGCTCGCAAGGTTTTTTACGTCTGGTTTGACGCCTGCATTGGCTATATCTCCATCACAAAGACATATACCGATGGTAATAATCGTGACGGCAAGAACTGGGAGAAGTGGTGGAAGAACCCTGAGAATGTCCAGCTTATGCAGTTCCAGGGTAAGGACAATGTTGGTTTCCACAGCATTGTTTTCCCCTCCTCGTTACTTGGTACCAAGGAGAAATGGACCAAGGTGCACAGGATCTCTGCCACCGAGTATCTCAACTATGAGAATGGAAAGTTCTCCAAGTCTCGCGGTATCGGTGTCTTTGGCAACAACGCCAAGGATACTGGTATCGACCCGGATATCTGGCGTTGGTATCTGCTTTCTCGTCGTCCCGAACTAGCTGATTCCGAGTTCAAATGGGAGGAATTTATCGATGGCAACAACAACGAACTACTCAAGAATGTTGGCAATTTTATTCAGCGCACTCTGAAGTTCTGTGTTGCTAAGATGGATAGCACCGTTCCCGCTGCTTCATTCAGCAATGAACTCATTGACTCGCACAAGTCGGCAACTAATCAGATACTTGCCTCCTATATTGGCCACCAGGAGGCCAACAAGATGCGCAGCGGCATCTCCGACATTCTCTCCCTTTCTGGTCTCGGCAACAAGTTCCTCCAGGACAATGGCCTAAACAACAAGCTTCTAGTGGAGGAACCCGAGCGCTGCAACGCGGTCATAAATGTTGCCATTAACCACGTGCACCTCTTGGCTGGCCTTCTGTACCCCTACATGCCCACTACGGCGGAGTCCATCTTCAAACAGCTTGGCCAGAAGCCTGATCCGTTTATTCCTGATGTCTTTGATTTCGTCGCCGTTCCAGTTGGTCACAAGATTGGCACTCCTGAGCCTTTGTTCTCCATCATCCCTGCTGCCAAGCTTGATGAGTGGCGTGATGCCTACGGTGGTGAAGAGCTGAAGAGGCAGAAGGCTATCGACGCTGAGAAGGCTGCAGCAAAGAAGGCCAAGAAGCTTGCTGATAAGGAAAGGAAGGCAGCTAAGAAGGCTGAGGCCGCCGGCACGAAGGCGAATGAAACAACCGCTTCTGCTGATGTTTCCAAGCTGACTTTAGAGGAAAAGAAATAGACATGAAAAGTTGTAGCATAATTGATAGAAAAGATATGGATTTGGAGTCTGGGGGTGACGAGAAAGTTTTAACGATCATAGCGTAGTGGCGCAGAATTATATCCATATATCCAATGCCTAGCAGCAAATCAAAATCAAAAGAGCTCTAAGTCTTTAAAAAGTGATTTTCAAACCACAAATATATTTGTTCTTATGATTCCAGACAGTTTGTGACAGAGCGCTGTATCAAATGTCGAGGTTGTAGGTAGGCGATAAGATAAGAGCTCGAAATTTCTCCAAAAGAGCACCCCACCATGAGTGTCGGTTCTACCCAAACTTTCTGGCTTCACCTTGGACCAGCAATTTTTTTTCACTCTTTCACAGAACACTCACGTTTGATCAATCTCTAAGCACACTATTTGAAATCAGAGATACAGATCAGTTTCATCGAAGCGCAATCCGCTGGAGAATACTTTCAAGGGCGAAGCCTCACCAGCGCCGCTCGTCATGAGCACCACATACGGCGACGATGCCATTGATGTCGACATTCCTGACGCGCCTCCCACGCCCTTTCCTCGCGCCGAAACCGCCCACATGAACGACGATACCGCCGGCCCCGGCGCCGCCGACGACGACGACCCCATCGCCGCCTCGTACCCCGTATTCCTGAACCCCGCGCTGCCGCTGGGCCGCCGGCTGCTGGTGCTGCAGCAGCCGAACCGAACCGACGAGAATGGCGGGGCGCGGGCGCCTCCCTCGGAGCTGCGGCTCAAGGCCGTGTCAGGAATGGTCGAGGTGGACATGCCGCTCGACTACAACGAGGCGTACGACCGCGACAAGGGTCTGCGCTGGGGTCGCACGCTGCAGACGTCGATGGCGGCTAAGAACGGCGGCAGCCATGGCCTCGCGGGTGGATTCGGCTTTGGCGCGGTACAGCAGCGCGGGAGCGGTGCTGCTGCTGCTGGACGGAGGAGGAATGAGGTGGATGCGGAGGATCTGATTGACTGGAATGAGGCGATTCGGCAGGACAAGGTGCTGAGGACGCAGACGCTGGGAGGGCAGTACCCGGACGCGGACGAGGTGCAGTACATGGTTGGGGTTTTTCAAGGCAGTACGTTTTGCTCTCCTTCTTCGCAAAATGAGGTTACACACGCGGCCATGTCCGATGGTTATGTTGCTAACGTTTTTTTTTTCCTTTGGTGGTAGATGATTTGCACCTGACGCCCGTCTCGTCACTAGTGCACCTCCGGCCGCAGCTGCACCACCTCGACGCCGCCACGCAGCAGGAGCGCCAAGCCGCGGCCAAGGAAGCCGGTGCGGGCGGAACAGGCTCCGGTGGCGCGGGAGGCACCGGTGGCCCCGGGGCTGGCGGCCCCGGCCCGCGCGCCATTCACATGAGTATCAAGACGACGGCCGACGGCGAGACGGTGACGACGGAGACGATTGCCGACCGCCTGCGCTCCGTGCAGGGCGAGCCCTGGCGCAAGATGCGCTACACCGACGAAAACGAAGAGGCCGCTTGGGAGGTGTACAACGAGAGCCTGTTCCTCAACGCCAAGCACAACAATAACACAACAGCCACCGAGACGACGGCAGGCAAGAAGAAGGCGGCCGAGGATCTGCCGCCGCCGCAAGAATCGCTAGAGGGCGCCGTGTCGACTTTTGCGTCCAAGTGGGGGAGCGATCAGCTGCTCGAGGCCGTCAGCGGCATCAAGAAGCCGGAGCCCGTCGTTATGGTGCCGCCTCCGGCCAAGGTGGCAGAGGCAAAGGCGGCCGAGGCAAAAGCGAAGCTGGACGCCAAGGAGAAGCAGACGGCCGAGGCGCAGACCGCGGCGGCGGCGGCGGCGGAAGAGACGAGGAGGCCAAAAAGAGCTCCTCGAGGCGGTGGTGGGTTGGGCACGGCCAAGCGTACGACTAGGGCCAAGTAGATTTGGGGTCATGCGGCGGCGAGTAGATTCGTTGTATATACTGTTTTCCTCGGTGCAATGGTAGCGAAATGATGACATTTGCATATGAATACATGAAAAGATGTTAAGCCTTTCGGGACATGTCACTGTGGACAAAAAAACGACATTTTGCCTTCGACTTTGATTTCCTTATTCCCGTCTGTATAGGTTTTGTTAGATGAATAATGTAAGCAAAAAAATTATAGAGGAAATCGTGACGATAAGAATCGTTACGAAAGACAATACAAGTGCGTAGACTTGTTCATTCCACAGCCTTTCCATTAGCTGCAGCACTCTTGTCTCGCTGACGTTCGTCTCCATGCTCTTTCTTTGCATTCCAGCCCGGTCCATATGATACAACTCTGCAGAGAAAACTGGCGATCATACTCGATTCAGTTCCCCAATATGAAAGATACGCAAGGATAGATACGCAAGTCCAAAGACCAAATGAAAACGAAGCAGTCGAAAAAATGATGTAACCAACACTGAAAATCTCTCTTTGCCCTCGACCAGCTAAAACATCTCGCCATTATCTGCAGTATCGTCAAAAGGAAGTGCAAATGTCGTCGTCACGGCCGTATGGTTCGTAAAGGAGGTGCAGGGCAGTCAAACATAGGTGTAGTAAAACCCGAGTGGACTCTCTGTCCAGCCCAAGCTTTCTCCGTTTGATCCCAAGCATGTCAAAAAAAAATCCTCTGTGCGCCCGATTGCTGTATCAAAAACGTGTACGTGTGAAAACATATCAGAACATGTAATGCAGTTCACTGCAAGAGTTCCACATCGAGGCCAATGGCTCTCATGAACAGGTTGACACTGGCCAGGCGCTCAGTGGCCATGGCAGGTGGCAGAGTCTTGGACAAGGAGACGGTGTCGAGGACACGGTCCTTGACAGCCAGGACCAGGCGCGTCTGCTGGTCGTGGTTCGCACTGACACCCATAGCAGCAAGGAACTGCCATACATAGACGTCAATGCCGGCGTTAACGCTGCCCGGAAACATGTAGGGAAGCGAGGACTCAAGACGCCCGAAAAGGATATCAAAAGTCTGCTCCCACTTCTCCCATTGCTCGGCGCTTCCAGCATTGGTCTGTTTGAGCAGAACAGATCGGCTCAGAATCAGAGTGAGCATAGAGACACCAATGCGTGTTCTGGCGATCAGATCCAGGTTCAGCTTGGTGGCAATCAGGTTGAGAACGCCATCGACGATGTCTAGACCAGTATCGTTGAAGTATTGCATGAGTGATGGCATGACAGTCGAAAGGAAAAGCTCAATATTCTCGCGCATTCTCGAGTTGAGAGTGGTATCGTCATCGGTAACAGCAGCTCCCTGAACCACATCAAGCTGATCAAGGTGGTACACAATCATAGTTAAGATGGTAGTGCGCTGCTCGAAGCTGAGATGGGGAAAGATGCGAGGAATGGCCTTCTTACCTTTAGCACAAGATAAGAAGGCGATGAAAGGGTGAGGCACGGTAGCGCCAATGGGTTCGTGAACCTTGAGCTCTTCCCAGAGTTTGCCATTGAGAGCCTCAAGCTCGGCAGTCCATTCACGGTGCCTCGCTTCCAACTCGGGCTCGGCAGGGCCATGGCTGGGAGGAGGAAGGACTCTGACGTGGTCTTCGAGCTTCATGAGAGTATCATAGACACGCTCAACGTTACGCAGAATGGCCTTGCGGTTGGGGCCAGTATCAGGGTTTCGACCGGTAGTAGGCCGAGGGGACTCGGTCTCCTTTCTTTGAATGTTGAGGAGAGGCTTAGGAGTCTTGGCGTTGCTGAACGAAATTTTACCAAGACTACCAGCAATCACCAGCTGGGGGTTTTTGGGCTTGTTCTTGGCGGCCTCGACAGCTCTCTGGACCTGTTGCTCCATGCGCTGAATGTGGTTCTCAGCCGGGCGGCCGTGCCGACGCGGCCCGTGGCGGCTGCCAGTCTGAAACAGGTAAGTTTGGGCAAAGTTGCTAAGAGGCTGGCTAGGATTTTGTCTTTGTCCGGCACGGATGTGGCTGTAGACTTGGTAATAAAAGTCCTCAGCTATAGAAGTGTCGCCAGACTGCTCAGCAGGGTTACCGGTAGCAGCAATTAGCTGCTGCAGCTGGATGCGAGTGATAAAGTTTTTGTCCTGAGGAGTCATTACGCCATTATCCTTCGACAGAAGCCAAATCTTGTGGTTGCGCTTGGCGCGTTTGGTTTCTTGATCCAAAAAGGCTGCTTTTTCATCCTCGGACATGCCAGAAAGCTGAGGATGATTGTACAAATGCTGCATAGGGCCGGGACCGCTGGGGGTTCTTCCATGCTGCTGACCAATAAAAGCGGCACGCTGAGCATCACCGGAGAGCCTGTTTGGGTTCTGCAGTATTTGTGTCGGATGGGCGTGCTGGCGCAGGAACTGTTCCTCGGTAAGAATCTGGCGCTGATGAGGAGGCTCCTGCCCAGACTGAGGGCGCTGAAGAATAGTAACAGGCTGCCCTTGTGGAGGGCCTTGTTGGTGATACTGCGCCGGGGGAGGAGGCATCTGCGGCTGTCCGGGGTGGTAGCCGGTATTCGCCTGTGGGTGTACGTGAGTAGACTGCTGGGCGGGAGCGGGCTGCTGCGCATGAGCGGCAGGATTGGATTCAGATCGCATAGCCGCCTCAACCTCTTCCAGGCTCAGAATTTTGCGGCTCTTTGATGACGTCTCGGGAGCAGGAGCGGCCTTGGGAGGGCCAATACCCCAGATGCTCTGGTCGACATGTAGATCCGGAATGGGTTCTGCAACATGATACTTTTCATAGCCAGTGCGGGCAGGCGCTTGACGATACTGTTCTGGTTGGTACTGCTGATGTTGGTATTGCTGCTGGTACTGCTGCTGTTGTTGCTGCTGGGGAGCAAGATGAGGGTCAGAGGGAGGCTGAGCAGTGTGACCCTGAGGAACATTAGACCTGGCGGTCGGTTGCTGGCGGTTGAAACGGAGGTGCTCTTCCTCAATTGCATCGGAAACCTTGGCAGTCTGACCGAAAAAGTCGAAGTCTTTGCCAACCTTCGGTGCTGCGACTACATCACCACCACCACTGTCACCGCCGAAGGTGTCGTCGTTGAATGCATCGTCAGCATCGTCAAGCTGATCGCCAAGACCATCGTAAGTATCTTCAAAGTCAAGTGCATCGTCGGCACCGGTATTGCCACCGGAGAGACCAGCAAAGGGATCATGAGCTTGAGAGAAGCCCGGCGCAGCAGCGTTGTGACCGCTTGTATCGAAACCGAAGAATGACATGGTTGTATCGAAGTTGTTGTGCCGAGTGTGTGATGTACTGAACAGACTGCGTTAGTTGCGAGTTGTCGTCGTAGCAGCGTGGCAAGTCGTGCTGGCGCATCACCGAAGCGCAGCGCAATGAAGGTGGGCACGTTTCCAAAATGTACACAGAAGATCGCCAGGCCGATTTGATGGCATGAGAACGTACCACTAGGGGGTTGTTGCGAAAATGACAGCTGTAGCAGAGACGCACAAATCTAACATGGTGTGTGATGGCAGCCAGACTAGAGACGGCGGCGGCGCAAACAACTGCTTGGCACAAGAAAATGCAGCGCAGTGAAGGATGACTCCAAAACGAAGCAAAGCAGAGATTTCAGTGGCCAGAGAGGTAGGGACTCTGCTCGAGCGAGGATGCAGGGTGCCTTTACGCTGTTGCGAAGGTGAGGGAGGAACTGACGTTGTGCAAATCTCCCCACTCTGGCAAATTCCGGCTACGGAAGTCCAGAGGAGTTTGAGTCACGTGACGAGTCTGGCTTGGCTGCCCTGGAATTACTTAGGTTGGGCAAACGTTGCTTTGTCACTAGAAATGACGGAAAAGAAAGACGAGGCTTCTGTAGACTCTTAATTCATTTTTGTGTTTCTGAAGGTATTTCATACATTAGGTCTTACCGTCTACCGCATAATTGGTAGCTACAGAGTCGTCATCGCAACCGGGTTTATACCGTGTAAATCGACTCTGCCGGTAGTTTGTCTTGGGATGCAAAGACCAAAGTATCATTAAAAGATCTCCCTAGGCCGGTTTTCTTTTCCTCTCTCCCAAGACAAAATCGGTGAGAGTTCAGCAACGAACCAGTGATCCTGACGATAGGTTGGCTGAGGCCTATACATACTTCCGAGGACCCAGCCAACAGGCCTACACGCCGAACGCCCACCACCTTGTGGCTGATCAAAACTTCTCAGAATGGCAATTCTCAAGAAAATTGGGCTCTATGATTTTGGCATTAGATTTGCCTCTGTCACGAGCTCGAGGCCAAATAAGACCCAGACGTTCCCAAGTCGATGGATTGAGCTACCATACAAACATAATATTCAAATTTTAGCATTGCATCTTATATATATGCCCGATAAAACTTGCCGCGGTGAATGTATGCTACAGTATCTCGTGTCGAGACAGTATTGCCCGGTAAACTAAGTCTCACCTATTGTGTTTTTAGTGACAGCTCGCGTGAAGCGCTGCCGAAGTCAAGACGAGGGGCGCTCGCTTAAGTGCAATTCCGTGATGAATGTCCAATGGTGCCACAACTTGTGATATCGCAACACATGGTGGCTAGGTAACTGTCATCGAGGATAGACGAACCACTATCAATTGTTGAGAAAATGGTTACAAACGCGGCGCATCTGCGAACTGCTGGAAGTAAGATGCCAAGCTGCACTGCTCTTGAACAAGCCTGGTCCCTGTTGCAAATGAGAATGCCGAGGTGAGTAATTGTACCGAATCTATGTGCACTCACTCCGGGAAAATGCCCTGTAAAACAATTGCTATTCGCAGCACGTGTCTGTAGCTGCTGTGCAACGGGGGACGGTGTCATTGGCGCGTATCACGGCGCGAGGTCAATGCAGACGAGACAACCACTTGCGTACAACAGCACAGGCTGAGTAGTTTTTGGGCGGTAAAGTAAACTGTATGGAAATGTTTCCTGCTATGAATGGGAACCACGCAGTATGAAGGGTTGTTTGGAGAGATGGAGGTGAAAATGTTGGATGGAACTGGGCAACTGGATATCTGTAGAACGGTAGACCAATGGTGAGGCTTCTTTGTGACTGTTCGTGATATTGGACCGTATAGTTAAAATTCTGTCGATAAGCTACATCTACCCGGAGCTGGTGAATGGACTTGATGAAATTGCCAGTGAATGCTGGTCCTAGCTGGCGGCTGGCTGTCTCTAGGTAGGCACCTAAATAGCTATGATCCCGGGGATGAACTGTAGGTAGCCGGCTGCCCGGCTCGAAAACTCGGGCATCGCAAGTGCTAATAACGTAAGGATGGTGGAATTCCAAAAGCTGGGAGAGAAGCACGGTTGGCGCTGGCGGAACGCGCAATCGCACAGTCGGCTTCGAAGTGAATATAGGTACCTTAGGCATGTAAGGAGATAGTTAGGTAGGTACCTACGCGGGAGGGGGGTATTTTCTGACATACCTACCTACCTAGGTAGCCCCTACGTTTGCAATCTCTCCTTGCTATCTAGTAATACTGTTAAGTCGCTTAGATATGTCATAGTATATCTATATTAACTTCTACATATGCTAGATGCTCTGATAGTCTTACTAGACAGTAAAAAGACACTTTTTACATGACAGCGTATTATTGCTATGCTAAAAAAATACCCCTCGCGCGCGTAGGTAGGTATTATCCTTGATATAGTGTGCGTATCAGGTACTAAGGAAGGTAGTGGGGCCAAGCCTCTTACCTCCTTTGCCCGCACGCCCAACCGCCCAACCCGCTGTAAATGGTCCCAGCGGTCCCCCTCATGTAGGCCCCTCGTGCCGCTGCCTGGAGTCGATTTGCGCCTCAAACCCCCTTCTTTGAGTCCTTGCCCTTGTTTCGCTGGCCCTGATTCTTGCCTGTGCGCTGTCAGCCTGGCGCTAATGTTCTGCATGGCTCTGCTATTCTCAGGGTTGTAACAGGTAACCCTCCACCATCTCGGGCTCTGATTAGGTCGTTTCCTGCCCCTCCAACCTTCTTCACTGCCCACCACCAAGGCTCCAGACATCCGTCCACAGGCAACATCGGTAGCCCCATTCGGCACCAGACCTCCCACTGGACCTTTGCAAAGCCGCGACTTCTCTCCTCCACATCCACACCACAACGTCACCGCAACCGCCTGCATACACGTCCGCTCACTCTCGCCGCAACACCGTAACCATGGCCAACGATGAATATGATGTACGTTTTCCCGCTTCGCCTCTCTCGCTTCATCGCTCTTTGTCCTTTTGGCAGCTCGTACTGACTTCGTCGCCCCACTAGTTTCTCTTCAAAGGTGCACTCAACAGACTCTCTTCCCCTGATTCGATTCCGCAGCTACCGGCTGCCATAGTTTCTACCCCGGCGCATCGCCACTGACATGCTCCTATCTAGTCGTTTTGATCGGAGACTCTGGTGTTGGTAAATCCAACCTTCTCAGCCGTTTCACCCGCAACGAGTTCAATCTCGACTCCAAGTCCACCATCGGTGTCGAGTTCGCCACGCGCTCTATCCAGGTTGACTCAAAAACCATCAAGGCGCAAATCTGGGATACTGCTGGTCAGGAACGATACCGTGCCATCACCTCAGCCTACTACCGCGGCGCCGTCGGTGCGCTCCTCGTTTACGATATCAGCAAACATCAAACATACGAAAATGTCACGAGATGGCTAAAGGAGCTGCGCGACCACGCTGATGCCAACATCGTCATCATGCTTGTCGGCAACAAAAGCGATTTGCGACATCTGAGAGCTGTTCCTACCGAAGAAGCCAAGGCGTTTGCTAGTATGCTGACCTAGACCCCTCTGTCTTCCTTTACGCCACATCGGCCCAGCTGACCTCCCTTTTCAGGCGAAAACCACCTGTCCTTCATCGAAACTTCTGCCCTCGATGCCAGCAACGTCGAGCTTGCTTTCCAAAACATTCTCACTGGTGCGTGGAACCCATAGTTTCTCGCCATGGCGACGTGCAAGCTGACCCTCTACCTGCAGAAATCTACCGCATCGTTTCCAGCAAGGCTCTCGACAGTGGCGACGGAGCGCAGGCCACAATCGGTGCCGGAACCAACATTTCGCTGAGCAAGCCCGCGGACGACGATGCGTCCAAGGGCGGCAAGTGCTGCTAAACTTGATACACAGCTCGATATCTTGTCCTAGATACCAAAAGATTCGCCGCGGTGCGCTCATGATATTACGCCGTGTATGGAAATTTGGACGTACTGCCCAGGGAATGCAGCCGCGTTGATTTCGAATTTGTTCAAGTAGAAGGCGCAGTCACTCTGGCTTTCCTTTGTTTTTTGATGGTTGTCCAAGTTCTGATGCGTTTGACGATTGCTACCACGCCTTTCGTAGCTAAAATGAAACTTCTAATGCCAAATCAAATCCGATTGTCAAACTTACCACTACCATCGTTGTGCCTCGCTACGTTTTCCCGGCGCCGCCAACTTTCACTCAGACCGCTTTGGAGCCAGATTAGCCAAACACTGTGCGACTATGGAGGGTCAGGAGAGAGGTACTCGTTACTAGCAAATCACCGGTAGTGGGCCGACAAAGTGAGGTACCAGATACTTCACAGCCCAGAAACCCACTGTGCCACTCGTAGCGATGAAGGTACCTAGTCCTGCGTTACGATAAGAAACTCTTATCGGCCGGAGAAAGTCTTGCTCCGCCTAAAATTTTTGGCAGTGAGCCTACAAACTATTCTGAAGCGAAGCCTTTACTCGAGAGACCACATTCTCGCCGATTACTTTGCGACAGAGTACAGTACACAATGGCCGCCGTTTACAAGTCGCTTTCCAAGAGCAGCGCTCAAAAGCAGGATGCTCCTTCTTCTCACCCCAAAAAGAATAAGCAGCGAGTATTGATTCTGTCGTCTCGCGGCGTAACATATAGGTGAGTTTTTCCCTTGCTACGCGCTCGACTTTTCGCATAGGATCTGGCTCACAACAGTGATTAGGCATCGCCATCTTCTGAACGATATTGCAACCATGCTTCCTCATGGTCGAAAAGACGCCAAATTCGACTCCAAATCGCGACTGAACGAGCTCAACGAGCTCGCCGAGTTGTACAACTGCAACAATGTTCTCTTTTTCGAGGCGCGAAAAGGGCAGGATTTGTATATCTGGCTAAGCAAAGTTCCCAATGGACCTACCGTCAAGTTCCATCTGCAAAATTGTGAGTGGCATAGCATCGTGTACTCAAATGGCAGCAAACTAATCGGTCTAACGCAGTGCACACCATGGAGGAGCTACACTTTACCGGCAATTGTCTAAAAGGCTCGAGGCCTCTCCTCTCTTTCGATGCCGCCTTCGATTCCGAGCCGCATCTCAAAGTCATCAAAGAATTGTTCTTCCACACATTCGGCGTTCCGGAGGGTGCTAGAAAATCCAAGCCTTTCATCGATCATGTCATGGGCTTCAGCGTTGTCGACGGCAAGATCTGGATCCGCAACTACCAAATTAACGAGAGCGAAGGTTCCCTACTCGATTCTGAGGGCGACGCCAAGGACGCCAAGAAGAAGAGCAAAAAGGCCGCCGCGACCGGCAACAACCTCGAGATCAGCCTTGTGGAAATCGGACCCCGATTCGTCCTCACCCCGATCGTGATACAAGAGGGCTCCTTTGGCGGGCCCATAATCTATGAGAACAAGCAATTTGTCTCGCCGAACCAGGTCCGCGCCGACCTGCGCAGGTCTAAGGCCAGTCGCCACAACGCCAGGGTCGAGCAGACGGTTGGAAGATTGTCACGCAAGTCGGATCTTGGTCTGCGAACCAACGGAAGCAAACAGATAGTGCCCGGTGACGACTTGGATAAGAGAAAGTTGTTTGCATAAATAACCCTTTGCATTTCATTTGCGGCGTTGGCGTTTTGCAATGCTTTTGTCGGGAAAAGAAGATGTAAACTATGAATTAGCTTATTTCGCAAATGTGCAATATGAATTTTGTCAAACTCAAAGTCTAGTTACTACTCATTGCGAATTGCGGTAATGTTATTGGAGACGCCAATGCGGCTTTGCGCCGGCAAAAAGCCGGTAGTTGTTTGTGCAACCGCGTCAATTTCCCAGTTGCTTAGGTGTACCTATTATTTATGCGGACTAATTGTCTCCTATTTACCCACGCGTATTCTTTTACTTTCATCATCCAGCACCTTGCCTGCAAGATCAGCAAAGAACAATCTGCGTCATGCATCTTTCAGCGCCGCCGGCAGTAATGCCAGCTTCCAAATCACATATTATTACCAGCGCAATGGCGCACGACATCTCATGCTCCTTTTATAGCCCCAACGCCGGGGTGTATAGACTGTAGAGCTCAGGCACCACCGTTTCCTGTCGTCCATTTTGTACAAGTGGAAGACGGGAAACATTTGGAGTTGAGCTTTACTCCTGGACGAATCCGGTATTCTTCCATCTCAAGTTACGGGACATCTGCTTCGCACTTGTGCCCGTTCACAGCAGCGTCTTCTGGACTCTGTTGTAAAGGCGTGATTCCCCTTTTGCCGACACTTGACTCATAGTTCAGCCTTGCTATTCATTAGAGTCGCCCCAGGCTCAGGACTCCAGGTTGCCGCGCCAGGTTTGCAAAGATAATCGGACACGAATTATCCCCATCTAACAAATCGATAGACTATATTGACCTAGAAGCTTCAGGTACAGACGTTCCTGTAGCATCACAAACCCCAAACAGCAGACAGTTGCTCTCCAAGCTATTTGGCAACGTCGCAACCATGCATTCTAATACCAACCCGCAAAATGCCCTTACCGACTGCCCGGTCGAGATCTTGCTAGACATATTCTCGCATCTGGATCTTGACTCCATCTTCAACTTTTCCCTTATTTGCAAGAGTTTTCATGGCGTTTTCAATAAGAACAAAATAATGATCCTTCTCGAAGCCTTGTCGAAAGAGTTCAGCCCGTTTGACGAGCTGCTCCAAGTTTATACGGCCACGGATGAGGACATGAAAAGCCGAACTTGCTATCAGCCTCGCACGGTCATATTCAAGCGCTTTCCTGGCGATACCGGCTACACGATTGGACCTCAAATAGACAGCATGCATTATGGCGCCAATCCCTCCCCAAGAATCAATAGACAAGCCATCCCAATGACTCGCAAGGCCGCAGGCCTTGCGAGCAGTGGTGTCGCGATGTTGACGGAGGATGACTTGGGGTCTATCCTGCGCATGTGCCGGCTGGTCCGCCAGTGGGAGCAACTCTTTCCGCAGATGCGATGGTTTTATTACCCAGCAGACTGCCGGGCACTGAATGATCAAGAACTGCCAAGATTCCGGCGCGCTTTCTACCGATGGTGGCTCTATGGCACGTACTTCCATGGTGAATGGACGCGTCCCCAGGCCGGTCACCCCATGCCTTTTGTGCTCGATGTGAGGACAAGCCAAATGCGGCGCCACTCGACTGCAGAGCTCATGGAGCTTCTCGATCTGCACGAGACAATGAAGGATGTCATTTTGCACTACATTTGCCCCCGACTGGACCCTACATACCAGCTGGTAAGCCTAGGCAGCGTCAAATGATCAAGACGCAACTAGCTGACCGAATCGTGTCTAGTCGTGCGATCCTCTGCCGCTGATGGAGCAAGTGAGCAGGGAGCATTCTCTCAATGCCATGTGGAACGATCAAAGCAAATGGGCGCGAATCGTCAAGACATATGCCAAGTTGAGCCCCGAAGAGCTGATGCACTACTTTGAGAATATCTACAGCTACAGCCGAAAGCGCCTCATTACTGAGATCCGTCTGCAGCGTCCGACCTTTAACCTTGACCAAGAGTCGCTCCAGGGCGTTATTCGATGCGTGCTTGAAGAGCGTCAGCTACTGGATAATCTGCCGATTATTCCAGAGGACTGCGAAGGTGGCATCCTAGACTTTGGTGACGGAAGGGAAGCGCAACGCTTAGAGTATGGGCGTGATGGAAGGGCGGATGGCACGCTTCCGCCTGGCGTGCCATCGGTGCGCCAGTTCTCACGATACTCTCCGCGTGGAGATGATGGTGAATTCTTGGAGGACGAAATGCATAGCGTGTTTGAAGCACATGGGTACACTGCCATGTTACGAGCATAGGCTGTCTTTTTTTTGACACCAATACACTTCTGTTACTAACTCTGGATACAATCTCGATGAAGAAGTGCAGGAGAAAAGGAGTGGCATAATAATACTGCTATTAAGCGCTGCTAACTCATGGACCAAGCAGTCTTTGAAATGATTTATTCCTGTCGGTCTTCCAGCCAACTGAGGACTCGACGTCTAGAATCATTCTTGGATACGGAATCGTCAAGAATATCTTCGAATAAGGGACTGCCTTGGAAATCCGCCTCAAAATCCTCGGCCCTCGCGAGGGCGCACGCGTTTGCTGCCCCTGACATGGCCGAGATCTGAAGACAAGTGTGCTGCATGCGGACAAGCATGTCCATGTGTCTGAGGAAGGGCTTGAGCATCTCGATTTTGACGCTGCGGCCGTCGGTCACTGGATAATCATCGCAATCCTGGAGACCAGCGTCGCTTGACGATGGAGACCCATCCTGGCCAAGCATGTCGGACAGGTTGTCGATGGTGAGTTCAAACTTGTCATTGGGTCGCCACTTGTTACGGACACGGAGCGGCCGCAACTTGAGCTCAATGGTGCCAAACCGATTGCCCTTCACGTCTGCTGTGGTACCCATCGACTGAACGGCCACCTGGCCAGCCGCCTGTCGCTGACGGAGGATCCGATCCAGAGTCAGCATGTTGTATGATAGGTCCAGGGGATCAACCTCGCCAGGAAACTGTGCCAGGTCCGTCGACGGAGGGTAGTTCGGAAACAGCTCTTTAGTACACGAGCTTGCAAGCGCAATCTTTGAGCCGGAGCTGTGAAGTAAGCGAGGGATTATGTGGCAGGCTTCCGCTGAACTCGACCCGGTGAATACACACATGCCATTGTCTCTTTCGAGGCACTAGAAGCTGAGGTTAGTCTTGTGAAGTATGGGTAGCGAGTGTACCAACGTACTAGAGATATTGCCTCTTCTTGGGCTTCCGATACGGGAGGATCAATGCTTTGTTCTGTTGAGTTGACTTCAACATCATCATCCCGTTTCAATAGCTTGCCAGTCTGGTCTAATTTCGTGAAGAGGAGTCAGCATGCGGCCAGTGGCTCATGAGCACGTCTTAGAGACAAGCAGAAGGCTGGTTTCGAAGATCTGGCCTGTACTTACATAGAATGACGAAGCGCTCGAGGTGCCGAAAGCCCTTTTTTAGCCCTGGTGCTCTTGTCTTGTCCTTGCTCAGACTCCTCAACTTATGGATGGGCATCACGAGACAATAGGCCGCCGCGATTCTCGTCATTTTTCGCGTTCGCGCGCGCTTCCTTCCGTCCATGTTACGTTGCAGCCTTTTCATGTACTTGAGACGATTCTTTAATTCTGAAATCATGGTGGCTGTTGCCTGACTTGTAGGCAACGAGTACTGGTGGTATAAGTATGATGCTTCGCGGCGGCGTATGCTTCAACAGGACAATAAGAGCTTCAAAAAGCGGATATACAAGAATGGTCTTGTTTTCAAAACCTGTAGTCTTATTTTGTTCTCGGTCTTTTGTTGTGTAATATAATTTCTTTGTGATGTGTTGCAGTAACCGGGCCGAGGTGTTTGAAGATTGAAGTGCGTTGTAGTTTTATAACACCTCTGCATCTACAACCCATGACATCGAGCTCGACCACTCCATCTCTTATAGAAACTATTAAAGACTGTCTAAAATAAAAGCCTTTGTGGCGTCTCTGCCACATATTGCCATGAAAGCTAACTTACAGAGTGGTGTTGAAGGTGCCCCCACCCGTATTGGTGCTGTGTGGTCTCAGCCAGCACCAGTAACTAAAGGGCCTAAAAGGCTAAGTTACTTCCTCCGAGGCCAAGTCAGCCACCCATTCTCCAATCGCACCCCATCCCTCGTGTTACGTCTTATCCTGAGCGTTTGCGCCGCAAGCCAGAGCGTTCCAGCGAAATCGTTGCCGCCGCCTTTGCATCTGAAAGGAACTTTCGATCGCGATTCTTTTCAACTCCTATTGACCATCTCAATTGGCCGTCGCGCGGTTTTGACGGCCGTCGCTGGGTAGCGCCCTGCAACCTCTCACATAGGTATGATATGCATGCGGCCTGACGTGCCCTCTTTTCCCCGTCACAATCTCCCAAAGTCATGTTCCTCGATACTTTGGAAATATATGCAGTTTTTATCTCTCTGCTCCTGGGTCTTGGCCTGTATATCTGCGCAATGCAACTCTGCGTCGACAGCTTCTCTCTGGGCACCAGCCTTAGCAAACTTTGTTTTGGTACCACGACCAAGAGCCGATGCGTCAGCAGTAGTCGCTCATAGTGCTTTTACTCGGATTCTATGATATACCTATCAAGCATTTTCTACCATGGTTTATAAGCATAGTACTGACGTCGTATTCTAGATACAAAGGGCAGCTGGCTTGCATGAGTCTGCTACAGAGGCGCGATACTGTTGACCAAGGCAGCATATTTCGCCCGCCCTTCCGTCTCCGGCCCTTTCTAGGAACAGATGGATACGGAAAAGGCTGAAGCTAGGATGGAGGGTGATGATCACCCCATGGGGGAAGCTGAGCCCATGAATGGCTCTGCTAGCACCCGAGCCGACGGCGACGGCAGCCCTTCTAACTCTGCCGACTACGAATCGGAGAGTGAGCCTGATGAGAGTTCCGTCGCTCTGGAGCTTCTTCGCCGTCGTGGCCTGCTTCCCACAGGATGCTGCTATGATGACCGCATGAAACTTCATATGAACGCAGACTTTAGCCCTAACACCCACCACCCGGAAGATCCCAGGCGCATTCACGAAATCTTCAAAGCATTCAAGCAGATGGGCCTCGTCTACACCGGCCCGCAATCAGAGCTGCCCCGAATCATCAAGGAGTCCCCTACAAAGTATATGTGGAGGATCCCTGCTCGACCAGCGCGGAGAGACGAAATCTGTCTGGCACATTCCGCCGAGCACTTGTCGTGGGTTGAAAGCATTGATAAGCTGAGTTCCGCCGAACTCCGCGCACTCACTAGACAGTTTGATCAAGGGCGGGAGTCGCTGTATGTGGGTAGCATGTCTTACCCCGCTGCTTTGCTTTCTGCTGGCGGCGCCATCGACACGTGCAAAAATATCATCGAAGGCCAAGTCAAGAATGCCTTTGCAGTTATCCGGCCGCCGGGACACCACGCAGAGTACGATCAGGCTATGGGTTTCTGCTTCTTTAATAATGTACCTGTGGCGGTGCGTGTCTGTCAGCAAGACTATCCTGACATCTGCCGCAAGGTCTTGATCCTGGACTGGGATGTGCACCACGGTAACGGTGTCCAAAACATCTTCTACGACGACCCGAATGTTCTCTACATTTCCATTCACGTATATCAAAACGGCGCCTTCTATCCTGGAAAGTCGCCTGATCCCAATGTTCCTGACGGCGGAATCGAAAACTGTGGCGTTGGACCAGGTCTTGGAAAGAATATCAATATTGGGTGGCACGATCAGGGTATGGGAGATGGAGAATATATGGCCGCTTTTGAAAAAATCGTCATGCCCATAGCTAAAGAGTTTGACCCTGACCTAGTTGTCATCTCGGCTGGGTTTGACGCCGCCGACGGAGACGAGCTCGGAGGCTGCTTCGTCACACCATCATGCTACGCTCACATGACCCATATGCTCATGGCCTTGGCCGACGGTAAAGTCGCTGTTTGCCTCGAGGGCGGCTACAACTTGCAGGCTATTTCAAACTCGGCAGTAGCTGTTGCACGGACTTTGATGAGCGAGCCGCCGCCGCGTATGAAGGTTCCCATGATCAACAGGGAGGCCGCGCGAACCCTAGCTAAAGTCCAGGCTCACCAAGCTCCCTACTGGGAATGCATGCGTCCCGGTATCGTCAATGTACCGGAAGCGCAGTCGCTCGATGGAAACCGTCTTCATGATGTCATTCGCAGCGCGCAGCAGCAGGCTCTGCAGGCCAAGCATAACATGGTGCCGCTATACGTGCAGCGCGATCAAATTTCCAAGTCCTTTGAGAATCAAGTATTGGTAACTCCAGATTTACAAGATGCTAGGAGGCTATTGGTCATCATCCACGATCCGCCACAGCTGCTAGCGCAGCCTGACGTCCTTGATGGATCTCTGCAGAGCCACAACTCTTGGGTGGTGGATGGCGTCACACAATATATCGACTGGGCCGTTGGACAGAAGTTTGCAGTCATGGATGTCAATGTTCCAGCCTACGTATCGCAGGATGCGGATATGGAAGCTTACATCCCGGGCTACAAAGAGCGGGCAATCCAGGAGCAGATGCAGTCCCTGATGTGCTATCTGTGGGATAACTTTCTCCAACTCAGTGACGCCGAGGAAATATTCCTGATGGGTGTTGGAGACGCTTACCTCGGGGTCAAGGTGCTTCTCATCAACAGAGGTGAATCCATTCTGTACCCTTTTCAAATTTGGCATTTTTGTACTAACAATTCCCAGACTGCAAATCCAGAGTGTCTGGCGTCGTCAACTTTGTCACAGGCAGCTTGCGCCCGATCAAATCTGACATTGACATAGAACTCTCAGCTTGGTACAAGAGCAATTCCCGCGTCTACGTTGCCGGTAATCATGCCTGCTGGTCAGACCATGACCTGACGCGCAAGGTACAGAAACGTCGCTTCGGCACCGTGGTTCGTAGCGAAACGACCGGGCTGAATAAGATGATGCGCGCGCATGCGGAGGAGACGCAAAAATGGATCCTGGAACGTGTTGCTGATACCCGAGGAGAGACGACTGAGGATGAGAAGTTGCTGCAATAAATTCGAGTACTTGATTTGGTGCACTGCGTATTGGCTTTCTGGTTCAGGGAGAGGACCACTTGTATTCTCTGCTATTTTCTGTTAACTCCTGATTTTGGTTCTAGACTCGAGGTGTCACTTGTAAATGCGGATTATGGTACTAGGAATAATTGCAAATTGCTTCTTTCCCTCGACTGGTGATGTTCGAGGCAGTGTACTGTGTGGGGCACTGTGCCAAGGCGATTTGCGCACAGTCCAGCCACGGCCGCTCTCACCCTCAACGCTCAACGTGCAATTTTCCACTAGATATGCAGCTTGTTGCCTCCTGTTTTTAAAACATTCGCCCGCAGCTCGCACAAATCGTCACAATGGACCGAGATAGAGATCGAGGTCGAAGGTATGCACATCCAACGATTAGCGCTCCATTTATCTCTATTCAATGAATCTTGCGCCAGCGATCTCTAGCAGCCAACGCTACGCTGGCGAAAGAGGCGCTGCCAACAATACACTCCTTACTCGCCATGACCTCGACTGACTGATGAACGGCGATAGATTCGACGACGGCGAAGTCGTGAGATACGGCGCAGGCGAATCATGGCGTCCCACGCCCCGTGACAGATCTCCGAGGCGGGCCAGGAGCCCGGCGCGGTCTCGCGACAGAGGCCCTCCCCGGAGTCCAAGAGCGCGCAGCCCTCCCCCGCGCCCGCGCAGCCCAGGCATGGGCAGCGGCCCAGGCGGCTCCGATAGTTATGTGCCAGGACGATACGTGCCGCGTCGCAGATCCAGAAGCATTGGGTTCAGGCGCGATCGCTCGAGAGATCGTGGTGGCCACGACAGCCCCAGACGACGGGATAGAACACGGTCGCCTCTGCTGTCTTTGCCGTCACGAACGCCTATGCCAGCGCGCTCGCCGATGCGAAGGTCTCCTGTGCACAGATCGCCGCCGCCCGGTCGACGATCGCCGATGCCGCCGAGAAGTCCCCTTAGAAGGGCCTCGCCGATTCGAGACATGCGATTTGACAGAGACAGGCCTCCGAGATCGCCAGGACGAGATTGGGCAAGGGACCGAATGAGAGACGCAGGTCGAGATAGTCGAGATAGAGAATGGGAGCGCGACAGAATGCGTGACAACAGGGACCGAGACTTGGATCGCAGAGATGATAGGTAAGTTCCGATACCGATGCGCTCATGGAAACTACGAGGGCTTGTTTGTTGACTGTATCTATAGAAGACGCTCGCGCTCGCCATTCGTTAGAGGTGGGCCGGACCGATCGTCAGGAAAGACGACGCCATCTGGATTCAGGCCACGATCACGATCTCCAGGTCCACGACGAGACGACCGATACCAATCCTATCGACGATCACCGCCTCCGAGAGACTCGGGCGTATCCTCTGCTATTCCGTCACAGCCAGCTTCTGGCAGGGCATCCCCTTTACCTCGGGTTCGCTCGCCGTACAAATCTCGAGACCATTCGCCACGCTATGTTGATGGACCGGGCAGAGATGGACCGGGCAGGGATGGGCTCGCCGGGATCAAATCACCACCGCGAGGTCCTGCCGCACTGCGTATCATGCCCAACGGCCCAAGATCAGGTGGTGGCCAAGTCGAGTCTCCTTCATCACGATCCAGCGGCATGCCCGACACAGCCAGTCCTACAAACGTGCCTTCCGGTCCACGGGGATATGTACCCTCTGGCCGCGGCGGATTCCAGTCGCGCGGTAATCGTGGCGCTTGGTCGCAATCATCGACGCGCCCAGGACCTTCACCGGGGCCCTCTACGCCGGTTGGCTCGTCCGGGATCCCGACAGGCCCACGAAGTCAGTCCATAAGCGGCCAGGGCGGCGCGTCGACACCGACGCACGGCCGGCCGTTCAACCCGCCGACGGGGCCTGCTGCTCAGCATGGCAGCGGCCCGCGGCAGACGCTCGCGCAGAGCCTAATGTCGACGATGCCGCCGCTGATACCCGGCGGCAAGCTAGACCCCAGCATGCTCCCGATGGTGCTTGGCGTCTCGCGCGACGTGGAGCCGCACTATCGCAAACTGCGCGACGAGGAGGAAAAAATTCGCGAAGAGCTGCGCGTCAAGCAGGAGCGCCTGCGCAAGGGCCTAGCCATGTGGGGACGGCTCGAGAGAGATGCGGCCGCCTGGGAGCTGCGCAGCGACCTGAGCGAGAAGAGCATGAAGAATCTCGCGGGCGAGGGCACGGGCGGCGCGGCGTTCTAGTAGGCGACATGGAAAGGATGGACTGTACGATGGACTTTGAATAATATTGTTTCAGATTGGTTAACCTAATTAGCGAGAAGGCGTTTGGGAATACGCGCGCATCCCCCCAATGAAAGGCGAGAGAAGACACAATTACGCCGATGATCGGCGCGTCGATAATACGAAATCATTGGCGAAGCGAGCAATGGATCGGCAAATCAAATTGAACTGCTGGAGGGCGTCGGTGACTGGCCAGTCGCCGAGGCATTCATGATAATAAGGGCACGACTGATCAGATGCCTACGTCAACGGAGTGAAGAGGTTGTTGCTTTGGGTGCCGGCTGTTTTAGACACTGAATATCTCGGCACACACTTCTCGGCAATGGTGCATCAGCAGCGCCAAATTTCGAGAGCAGCTTTTCGAAAGTCCGGAGATTCTTCTTCATACACTCAGAAACCAGAGGCGCGTGTTTGCCTTCCCCCATGGCACTTGAAAGTCAGGAATAATTAGAAGCTTGTGACTATCGACGAGCCTCGGCTCGAGACAAGGTCAATTGTCAACAAAGATAACTGGGCTACGAGAATCCTACCGACATCACGAGTGAGAATGTGAAACGGAACCTGTAGTCAGGCCGTCGCGGAGTTTCGCGACCGATTGCTATGGGTGTGGGCCGACTCGGAGCCTGCAATCCGGCCGGCCTCCGGCGGTTACTTAACTTGCTTGCGATGAGCTACAGCCGTCTCATTCTACTCTACCAAAGTCTTTAAAAGAAACAACCTAAAACATCATTCATTAATTCATCTCAAAAAACATATTGACAACGTCATGTCGTCCCCCGCAGGTACCGATGCAGCAGCAGACGTCGCGCCGCCGCCCCGCCCCGCGACCAACAGCCTCGTCAGCGCCGCCGCCCGTCTCGCCGTCACCTACGCGGCACCGTACCTCGACGACCGCCTCCGCGCGTCGCAGGCGCCCTTTGCGCAAGCCGACATCATGCTCCCGCACCACGACTCCCGCTGGTGGGGGTGGACGCACTACGGCGTCTTTTTGCCGCGGCTGCCCGAGCCGTACCGCTTCCTCAATTTTATGACGTTGATCGGCGCCACGGGCACGGCCTGCTTCGACAATGACTACCTCGTCGCAGCCGGCAGCGACGCGCGCGACACGGCGACGCTGCTGTCGGCGACGGCGCACGGCGACGAGCACCACTACGAGGCGTATGACGCGGCGTCGGGCAGCTGCGAGTTCCGCGCGGATGGGTCCCGGCTGGTTTGGGGCAGCGATGGCGACGGCGGCGGCGGCGGCGACTTGGTGCTAGAATGCCGCCATCCAGAGTACACGGTCGCGGGGCGCTTCCGCCACATGCGTGTCAACATTGCGGTGCGGGCGACGGAGCACGTCTCGTACTTTACCAAGATGCCGCTCTACGACCACTTTAGCGTACTAGCAACCTACACGGGCTCTATCCAGGACGCCCGCAGAGGAGGCAGCGATGGCGGAATCACCACGACGCCGATATCCGGCCTCTGCACCGTCGAGTACGGGCGGTGCATGACGCCGCAGGCGCTCACGCGGCGGCCCGTGCCGGCAGCGCTCAAGCTGCCCGTCACCTTCTTCACCTACCAGATTGTCAACCTCGACGCGTCGACGCAGCTGCTGCTGACAAAGGTGACGGGCGCGGGCGGCAGCACGCTGTGTCTGCTGGCGCATCTGCGGACGCTGAGCGGTGGTGGCGCGGCGCGGGTGTTTGAGCGGACGGAGCTGGAAGTCGTCGAGTATGCAGAGAAGCGGCTGGTGGACGGGCAGGGCCGCAGCATGAGGGTGCCGAGGCGGATGCGGTGGACGGTGGACGAGGATGATGGCGGGGAGAGGCTGCTGCAGCTCGAGGCGGACGTGGATGCGCCGTTTCGGTATGGACACGGGCAGGGCTATGTGAGCGCCTACACGTTTAGATGCACGTGGGCAAGTAGATTGTTGACTGGCACTGGATATTTGGAATGGATTGACTTGGACGGGTGATGATGGCAGTGAGGGAGGGCAAACTGCCGAATAGCAATGGTCTGCTGCTGCTCAAACGCTCCGGTGTGTATGTGAAACTCTCTTTGAACTGCAAATATATGAAAGACCAAACTTTCTCGAGCAATTTTTCTTATATTGTACGGGGTATTAATTCATGGAGCTCATATTTTCATCTGCATTATTCCTTCTGTGTTCTTTCACTCCACAACTGCTCGTTTCGCCCTTTCGCAAAGCAACAAGATACTGGACCATCTCACACATTACATTCGTGTCATACACTTGCACTCGACATTTGTCGCGTCTGATGCGACGCGAGTATAGCAGCGTATCATATAAATACGATAGCGCTCAAAATTGTAGAACGGGATCATCGGATTCGTAGTCACCGCTCCACTCATCATCGTCTGACACGGCATTGTCCGTCTGAAAGTCCTCCATGCCATACTGCAGCTCGCGCACCTTTTGGTTGTCGAATACGATGTTGACAGTCTTGCACAGGCCATGCACCGGCGTAGAAACGTTTGAAGAGGTGGAACCCATGCCAACACTACTGATATCGGAATCCGAGCTTTCCGACTCGGAAAGCTCGTCCTCGTCCGTATCCGGCTCCCTATAGGTTTTGCGTCGTTTAAATCCATCAGAATGGCGCAGTGACGACTTGCGTCCGTCACGGAAAGTAGACTTGTGCTCGGCAATTCTGGAGCTGCGACGAGACGGTGATGTGGGCGATGAAGTGCGCTTTGCGGACGACGCGAATGTTGTCGTCTTGGAATCCTTCTCAGCCGTCTCGGGTCGCAGCGATTTTAAATCTCGCGGAGGACCAGGAGAGGGTCGCAAAAAGACCTTTTCCATCTTGTCACGCCAGGCGGTGCGCATTGTGGCGCGAGACTGCCATGGAATGTCTAGCATAGTTTTGACAGAGAGGTGACGTAGGTTAGGCAAGTTATGCGCGTTGTCAATAAGGGTCTGGAGGAACATGACCGCTGCCTCGACGGACCAGTCACGTATATGTTCAATATTGATGACTCGGATGCTGGGCGGCCAACGAGGCACCTGATCAGGCAGCAACGCTTGATCGTACATGGGGTCCGAGTCGCTGGCCGCTTCATGAAGCTTGTAATATGAAAGGTTCATGTCTAGCTCGCGCAGTTTGGGGCACGTATCAGCGAGATCGGTCAGAAACCCCAAGTCTAGCGACTGGTTGTGATGGAGGCTGAGGATGCGCATCTCACTACCCTTGTCTCGTAAGAATGCTGCAAGATCGAAAGCGCGAATCTCCCAGCAGTTGATCAGCTCGAGATGAAGCAAGCCTCTCGGTAAAAGAGTAAGCATGTGATCATTCATGACGGTAGATGACTCGAATACGAGATGAGTTAGTGATGGCAATTTAGTGAGAGATGTAGCAATGGCTTCAATGTGGGCATTGTCTTGGTCGAGAAATAGCGCCGCCTCATCATCATTTCTGGGCGAGCGCTTGCGCAGGGACGGTGTCTGAAAGTTTGTGAAGCTCACGCGTGATAGGGTAGCAAAGGACGGCAGCTCGTGTATGCGGCCAATGTCCTTGAGCCCATCCACGTAGCCTCCGATCAGGCGCCCGCTCCATTCCCAGCTCCTCAGCTGTGTATGATATGGCTTCAGAGTAGCCTCGCTCGCATCGTTTGCTCCCGGAAGGAGGGCTTGGAAGATGTCTGCGGAATAATGCCGGCGAATACTTTTTTCGAGCTCCCTGTACGGGGGTTGATCATATGGTGTGTAAATGATGAGCTCTCGGAGTCGAGGAAGCGGGTGGATTAGCTGATACAGGATAGTGGCGGGCACAACGTGGATATCAAGGTGCAAGATTTCAATTTTAGATCGGTAGTTGAATCTTGTTTCGGAGACGGGTTGTTCAAGAAGACTTGCAAGCTTCCTGGCCTTTGATGAATGCCGAATAGTCGGACAGCGATAAAGCGTGTCGAGAGCTGGCTCGGTGAAGAAGTGGCAGCTTGTGGCGACTTGAAGCAGCCAGTTGGTAGCAAGGCTATCCGGCGTGTCATCAGAGGCTGCATAGTAGAAGATGTCGGACCAGCATTCAACAGGTATTCTCGAGTCCCTCCAATCCGGGATGATGGCCGAGTGTATCAAGGGTTCTCGTACTTTTTTCGGTGACTGTCGAGATCGTTTCGAGGGGCTCGAATGGGCGGAGCTAGTATCTTCTCGCTTACGTTTCGGAGGGGTTTTGCTGCTTCTCTGACTGCCTTTGTATGTATTTCTCGTGGTTCTCTCTCCAGTTCTAGCTCGGCCCGTTCTGCGCTGCGACGGAGTCGTCTTTGTTTTTCGGGCCGGAATGCGAAAGGTTGTTGCAGTCTCGTCTGCGCCTGACTCGGAGTATTCTTCATTCCCAACATCGAGTGGATCGTCTTCAGAAGACAGTTCGGAGCTTGTGGAGAGGTTTGTGAGCTGAGTTATGCGGCTGCTAGATCTGCGCGACGGGCTCTGGCGTCGTGAAGAGGCGTGCTGAGTGGACAAGCGCGACGCATTGCGGGTGCGAGCCATGGCGCTCAAGAGGGCCTCTTGGAAGCGCACTTGAAGATAAAGAGAACAAACTGGACTCTCCTGTGCATCGATTGAGAGCTTGACAGACTGGGATGCGCGGTTGTTGAGGGTATGGACTCGATCAAGGGCTCAGTGGCCTGCGACAACAATCTGCCGACTATCAACGGGCTAGGCAATGAAAGCTGCAATCGATCGACGTAACGTGCGGCAAAAAAAAAATGAATGATCGAATGCCCGGAAGGGAAAATTAACTTAGACTGCTTTGAATTGGCAAGATGGAATTGACCAGAGAACGCTGTGGCGGGCGGCGCATCAAAGTTTTTTGCTGGAAGCAGCGAAGTTGGTGATGCAAGGCGATTGACGACAGCGGGGCGGCAGTGGCACGCAAAAGTACAACCTTGGTAGCCTCGCGTGCGATAGTGGGGTCACGGCAGTGTGCCCCAGGGACTTTGCTACGTATCGGTACTTCCGGGTGGGGCCAGACAGGCAGGCAAACAGGGTTCCACAGGCGCCTACCATTCGCTATTCATCCCCTATGACTAGGTAGGGATACCTGCATTTCAGGCACTACCAAGTAGGTACAAGTCACTGTGAACGCTCGACGACAAGAACCGCATATGCGTCTAAGCAAATGCTGATCTGAGCAAATGGTGAGCAAAAGCTGAGCAAAAGCCGAGCAAAAGTCAACCACATGGGAGCTCTTAGACTGAGCTGCCAAGGCCTTCATGTCCGTAAACCAATCAATTATTTTACACAGCGCTTGTTCCTAGTGATTTGAAATACGAGCTACATCGCCGCATCACATTCACAAGACATGTCACTGGTCGAGGTCCCCTTTGAAAAAACGACCTACGCTAAGCCGCTTTGGGTTTCTTCCTATGTGGCGCCCGTCTCTCGCCTGGCAATGCCTTCAACATTCAATCCAACACGCGTCTGGCAGCTGCGATTCTGCCTGCGCGCCTCCTAATACCCCCGCAGCATCTTTGACAAGTCTGCATCGACTCGAACATAGAAGTCGCGGCATTTGCATCCAGTCAGCGTCCGTCACCAACTTGAGACACGCCGCTCGGCCGACCACCAGTCGCTCACCCAGCAAACGGGCGCGCAAGACCATCACAATGAGCCGCGTTACCGCGTGCTTCTAGGCTCATTATTTTCGTCATCGCTCTGTGCCACTCAGCTGCGACGAAGAAACTACCTACCCATCGTTGACTGCCACGCCAAGGCCAGGCTCGAGCGCTACAGAGCTTGTTCACTCATGGCAACCGTTGCATCGCAATGACGCTGAACGACATTTATCAGCGGAAAGCGCCCTTTCTACAACGCAACTGGCTACAGGGCATCACAAATTGGCAAAACTCAGCCGAGCTCATGGGCAACATTGTATCCGGCCAGCTCCCCGGCGATGGCCAAGCCGCTGCTCCGCCGCGCAAGCGACGCCGTGTTTCCACTCCCGAGTCGCTCGACGTTGACCACCTCATTGTATCGCCAAAGACATCCGACACACGTTCCACTCTACGCATAGAGGTCCTCAAGATCTCTCACAGAGATTCCAAAAAAGTTCGAAGCGTAGTTGGTACCGCGCCCAGCCACGTCACTACTACAAAGGCCAATTGTCGCATCACTCTCAGCAATGCCACCAAGGGCACGCATCGCGTCCTTCACTGCCAGAATCAATTATGCGATCTCATTACCTTCAAAAACCCTGCCGGGCCCCATCGCATCGCAAGAGTGCACATGGCAAGGCCCTTTTACGTGCCACGCGATGCCATCCTCGTCAATAGGGACGATGATGGCTCCTACGACCTATCTGACGCATACGAGCTGCTCATTGAATTTGAGGCCGTTAGCGGTAGCCTCTGGCCTCCTTTGGGTGCCAGCGACCTCGGTTCATTGCTTGCGCTGCAAGACGCAAGCCCCAGCGACATGCGCAAGATCATACTCAGGAGCCGCTTTCACGATATTTTTGGCAAACTAAAGGAGCCCCTGGTACTTTCAGCTCCTCAAGGGGCAGACAGACCCGACAGTTTGACCGAGTATGTCGTGGATGTTGACCTGCGCTGGTCGTCTGGTTTCAGCGCATTGCGACGCCTCGACAAAGATTCCATGCCATGTATCACTGCCATTGATCCCGATACGGACATGAGCCACGACAAATGTCCGCCCATTGGCGACGAATTCACAATTCCCATCAACAATGCAAACGGCAATTTCGGGTCACATGGCCATGTGCGCAGTGACGACGAGCAGACAGAAGGCGACAAAACGCCTTCTAGGTCATTACGAAGAAGGGAACAAAATAAAGTATACAACCTAAAGGTTTTGAGCGACCAGGCGCGTGGAAAGGAACGCAAAAGACGGCACGACACAGGCGCGATAGTGGCGGAGGGTGCAGTTTCCTACATATTGCCGCAGGAACAGCCTATGCGGCTCGACTTCAATCGATGCGTAGCCTGTGGCTCGTACCATGAGACTTTTGAGCAGCTATCGCTGCATCTAGAAACGTATCATCCTGGTTTCGAGTTTCAATACAATTTCACGAGTGAGGGGCCAGAGATTCGTGTCTCTCATCGCCGGTCTGATACCTTTCTATCACCGTCCAAAAATTTCCAGATACGGCCGACGTCGCATCCATTCAACTTGCAGACATTTGTCGACGGAGATCGATCATGGGTTACCAAGCGCGTCCTTGCCGGAGCAAATGACGATCTACTCAAGACCCCGCAGGCACAATCTTCCACTGACAGAATGGCGTCTCGCTCACCCGTGCCCAGGCAGCCAGTATTTTCTGGAAGCAAGACTACTCTGGCGCGACGACCGCAGCCACCCAAGAAGGACACGGTTGTGGTTCCCAAGATTTCGCAGCCGCTATATCACCCCATTAGCAAAGCTCTGCTGAAAGCTGGCGATCGGGTGCCCTCTCCGGACCATGACGCGACGTGGCTCATCCAAAAGCACCGCGAGAGCATTGCCGACTTTTCCGACGTGACGCCGTCCGAAAAGGAGTACATATGGGAATGGGACGGCTACATTCTAAAACAGAGCATCACATCCAGCGCGTACCTGCCGCGCGCCTGGCTGGGGTTCGTCCAGCAAAAGGCGGCCTGGTTGGTGGCAAAGGACGAACGCATGAGCGAGTTTGGCAAGCATGCGTGCGTGCTGCTCGCGCGGGAGGTACTGACCGACGACGCCATCAAGCAGGCTCTTGACTTTATCAATCAGGCCCGGTCGCTACGAACAATGGACGTGGCGAATGCCATCTTGCCCGCGGAAACAGAGCCGGCCGCGCCAGCGTCCAAAGCAACAGACGTCCGCAAGAGCAGCAACGGATGCACGATATGCCAGCTCCCTGTAAGGGGGCCTCGGTTGCTAGTGTGCTCTAACAAGGTATGTCACTCTTGCAGTGTAGACATAAAAAAAAGTCATTTGTGCTAATTACGCACCACAGCGTTGCCAAAAGAGGTTGTATCACTCGGACTGCATCAAGGACACCGCGGTTGTAAACGTGACGAACCGCAAATGGATGTGTAATGCGTGCGCATCCTCGGCGACGTAGCGGTTGCATTTGTCGCAAAAATTTTCTGCCAAAAAAAGTGACTTTCTTACTACCACAGCCTTATTCGCATGTATCCTTGCAATGGCGTATCATTCTCTGCGCATAAAATAGTGCGTTTTATCGCACTGCAGAGACATGTGGATGTTGGGATTTCTAAACGGAATCTTGATTGCCATTTTTACCTCTGCGATGTATTTTATATTTTTCAGAATATCTGGGCGACTGGGCCGAGGCGAGCCGGAGTTGGGGCAATATATCTGTATATAATTAGCCTCTTTACATTCACAGCAATATGGCTTATCGCTGTAATAATCTGCACGAAATGAAGTAGACGACCCTCGCGCAGATATAAAGAGGTCTTTGCACTTGATTTTGGCTTGCTCACTCGTCTTGTTCATCCTTGTCAAAAAAGTTTGATTACATTGATAGATCCTGAACGCCGATGAGTTTAACTGTATACAACACAAACAGAACATAAAAAACCAGGTCCCATGCAAACCCTGTGTTTTTATCACCAATGGAGGGAGGAGGATCTTGTCTTAGTGTCGTCTCCCTTCCTTCTTCTTCTCCACGCGCTCCCTGTCTAGCCGCTGCCTCTTGCGACCCTCCTCAGCAATCATATCGGCGAGGTCGTCGTCCTGGCCGCCCGCCCACTGCGCGCCAATGCCCTCCTCGCGCGTGCCGGCCTCGAACCTCCTGCGCAACTCGTCTTTGCCCAGGCCACCGCGGTCGTTGAGCGCGTCCACGTCGACTGCCACGTCCACGTCGCCGGGCTTCTTGCGCTTGCGCGACTCGTCCTCGTCGGCGCCGCCAAGCACAGGCATGCCCGCCCGCTGCGCGGCGGCCATGTCGTAGGCGCGGTCGCTGCCGAAGAAACCCTCCGCGCGCACTTGCCGCTCGGGAAGCACAGTGTAGGCGGAGCGCGGCGCGGACGACTCTTCCGTGTCGTAGCCGCGGCGCTCCTTGCGGAGATCCATCTCGCCGGCGATGGACGTCTCTGTGCCCTGTGGCGGGTACTCGCCGTGGAGAGTACTAGCGTAGCCGCTGGGCGTCTCGAGGCCGCTCGCTTCATGTGCCGCGGCGTCGCCGGTGTCGTCCTCGTCTTCATCCTCGTCGTCGGATTCCTCCTCTTCCTCCTCGGACTCTTCGGCGCGCGGTTGCAGCTCACCCCATAGCGTACGCTCGGCGGGCACGCCAAGCTGGTCCAGCTGCTGCGCGGACTGTGTCTGAGTGCCGTGCTGGCCGGTAATACCAAACACGTCACCGCCGTAGAGGGGACGGTTGAACTCGTCGACGGGAGGCTTGCCCCAGCCTCCAGGGTGGAAGCCCCAGGCACCGCCTGGCGGCGGCGGCGCGTTGAGACCGGGGATCTTAATGGTAGGATAGGAAGGGGGGGGTCCAAACCGCTGCTGGTTAATCAACCACGGCGGGGGCGCGCCAGGCGGCATGCCGAGCGCCTCCTTGGTAGCCTCAGACAGGTCGCCAGGGCGAAAGTGCTGGTAGTCGACCTCGGTCTCCTTGCCCTCATAGTAGACCTCGCCGAAGCGCGTCAGCTCGGGCTTGGTCTGGAAGCGGAAAAACGCATCGTAGAGCTTCTGATAGTCAATGTCGAGGCGTCCCATCTTGGGCGCTACGCGCTCGCGCTGCTTCTGCTTGAGCGACTGCTCAGCCTGCTTTTCCAGCACGGCGTCGCGCATCTCGGCGATGCCCGTCTCGGCGATGAACTGCGGCAGGCGGAACGCCGACTTTTCGATGCCGCGCTTCGACGACAGGTACTCGCGCTTGAGGGACCAGTGCGCGGGCACGGGCACGACGTTGCGCTGCGACTTGATTTGCACCAGGACGCGGGGGTCGGTCGAGGAGACGTCTTGCCACTCGACGACTTCTGGAACGGCGGCGATGGCCTTGAGCTGGGCCACGGAGAGCGTGTTGAGCGCCTTGCGCTTCTTCTTGGAGAGCTTCGGTTGTTGGTCTTCGTCGGGGATATCGTCGTCGTCGTTGTAAAGCACTGTGCCTTTTTGCTCCTGACTCTCGTTCTTGGAGACTTCATCTCCGGTATTGATGTTGAATCTTGTGAATATCTCTTTGTAGGCAGCGAATGCAGGATCGTCGTCGTACGCATCGAGAGAGTCAACTTCGACTTGGACAGCAGGCTCTTTTTCGGAGGCATCTTCCGACTTCTCTTGCGGTGCCGTCTCAATCTCAGACTCTTTGGGAGTTTCCTCTGTTTTGTCACCGTTCTGTGTAATAGGTGAGCTAATGCAACTTGGAGGAACGAGCAATGTTCCAATGCGACGCACCTCTGCTTTGGCTTTTTTCTGCTCCTTCTTCTTGGCCCTCCTCATTTGGTTCTTGGTCATTTTTGTGGTCGCCATGGCGACAAGGTGCTCGCTATCAGCGAGTTACTGTAGATTCTATTTGAGAAAGCAGCCGGGTTGTAAGTTTGTGTAGCGAGTTGAAAGAGTGCGTAAAAAGCGCCGAGCGCAACCACGTATCGCTTGGGGTCTCTTCCCATGCCGCGGCGGGAAGGTGTGCGAGGCCGCAATGCAAGTATAGATGTGCTTCTTGGAACCGAATATGTTATAAAAGTGTCCAACTCGTTTGTTGCTAGGTCAATGGGGTCGGCCGAATTGGTTTTCCTTGATAAGTTTTAATCGCAAACCGGCGTCAGTCGTAAAATCTTTGGGCGTAATTGCGCTGACGCGACTGTGCCGGGGGAAATCCGGCTAATCCAATTAGCACGTTGTAGGCGCCGACTACACGCCGAAAGCACCTAATAATACTAGCACCAAGTACCTATTGATTATCCTTGCAATCGCAGCAACATGAAATTCGGTATACATATTGCCAGCGAGTCTCGAAATCACGCAGCGTCGCTAATTTGATACTACTCGTACCTGGTTCACACTTTGACGAGCAAATTGCATGATACCTTGGTACGAATCAGTTCGGGCCTCGAGCATGCCGCGCTTCGGCGTAACATATATGAATATAAAATAGAGGCACAAAAAAGGTAGAAGACATGAGCATCAACTACAAACATATGAATAATATTACCATCAACAAACATAGGCGCGCCATGTTTCACTGCGTCAACTCGCGCTATTCTTCTCAATACAATTGCCACGTCTTTTCTCAGCAGCTTGATATTCCCCTTCCGTCAAGTCGCAAACAAATACAAAAAAGATATTTTTCCTGTGAATTTTCCTCTCAATTCTTCAGTTCCATCTCAGACACAAAATGGGATCCTCCAGCACAACGCCACCCGCCCTCCTGGCGGATCCAGTGATATCCCACAGGACAGCGGCCCTCCATTTCTAACTTTTTCTTCATCTCGGCCTCCTTTTGGCGCCTCTCTTCCTCCTCGATTAGCTCTTTTACGATGCGCTCCCGTAGCGCCTCATCGGCCGCTTCATTCTTCGCTCGCAGCTTCGCTTGATACTCGACCTCGCGCTGCTGCTCGGCTTGCGCGTCGAGCTGCAGCTGCTCCCAGATCTCATCGCTGACACCCATATCGCGAATAGCGACACGGCCATGATTTCCGTCTGTACTAGCCAGTTCCACGGGGCGCTCGGGCTCACTGGGGACAGATTCGTCGGTGATCTCCTGGCTCGGAGCCAGCTTGCTCTGCTGCGCAGTGAAACTCGCTCGGGCAGGATCTGGAGATAGCTGCGGCGGCAGTCTGTGCTGGGCAGCCGAATACAGTTGCGAAAAGGCGTCCGCCATTCCCCCAGTGGACTTCTCGGCAGGCACGCTTGAGCGACTTTGTCGCTCATTGGCCATCTTTTCCAGTTCTGCCCTCACAATGTTCTCCGTCACTGTCAACACGACTTTTTCCAGCTTCGAGGCTGCTTTCATGGCCGCTTGTAACACTGCATTTGCTAGGGTCTCGATATCTCTTGCATTGCCCCAACTTGCTTGGGTAGACAAGTACCCAAACAGCGCATACATATCTGCCTGAAACTCGGCGGACGGTTGCTCTAAGCAGTCAATCTGCATGTGAGCGCTGCCATTGGCTTCCAAGTCTGCCTTTTTCTTGATTAGCTTCTTCGCTAGCAAATCGAAGCATTCTGTCGAATCCAGGCTGCGAAAGTCAATGACTTCTGGAAAGCGGCTCGTGAGGCCTGGGTTGACAGCCAAGAGCCCATTAATATCATGCTCATATCCAGCCAGGATGATGATGAGACGTTTGTGGTATCTCTCTTTCGTCATGGCATCGACGAGCTCATCTAGCGCTTCCTTTGCAAAATGGCCCTCGCGCAGCCTATACGCCTCGTCGATGAGCAGCACCGCCCCGAGTGCCTTGTCAAGCAGCTGCCTCACCTTTGGACCTGTCTGGCCGACGTATTGCCCGACAAGATCTGAGGCGGAGCAGTCATGGACGGTGGCTTCGCTAAGAAATCCGGCGTCGTAGAACACTTTGCCCATCTTCCGCGCTGTGGTCGATTTTCCCGTCCCAGGCGGTCCACGGAAGAGAAAGGTAAAGGGAATCTGCTCCTTTGGATCCAAACCGAGCATTTTCGTGATTCGAGCCGTCTCCTGGTATCCTTTTAGAGTGGCAACTAGACGCTCGCACCCTATGGTGTCGCTGAAGAGCTGCTCGACATTTGTTTCTGCCCTCTCCTGTCTCTCGTAATCTTCGTCAAAATCCAGCGCTTCGAGCGTGGAGATGCGGGCCGTCTTTCCAGCAGTCAGGCGCTTCTGATGTCGGCTTTTTGCCTTATTCAGAAGAACATCGACCTCGCCAGCGTTGCCAAAGTTTGGACGGTTGCGTGCTCGATCTAGCATTTCGAGCACAACTTGTTTAGCCTTTGGCGTCACTCCGAAGCCCTGGTTCTTGAGCTTCAGACCCAGTATGCTGCTCAGCTCTGACTGGCTAAAGTCCTCAAATGTAAACGCAGAGCTCATTGGGAATCGTCTGCTGAGCCCGGGATTGACGTTCTGGAGCATTTCTTCCATCTGGTCCCGGTAGCCTAGGAGCAGGACGCATCGGTCATCGCCAACGGTGCTGTGGACAGTGGCTACAATGGTGTCAACGACGGCAGACTTGAAAGGGTTTGAAGAGCTGCCTCCTTGAGATGCACCGCCGTCGCATAGTCCATATGCCTCGTCAATGACGAGTACTTTGCCCACAGTGGAGGCAAGAATGCCATTCGTCAGCTTTTCAGACTCTCCCAGCACAGCTCCGACAAAGTCTGATGGGTTCTTGACGACTACCTCGCCCATTGACAACAGACCAATGTCAACGAGAACCTGTCCATAGAGTTTGGCAACTGTGGTTTTTCCTGTTCCCTGATTTCCAAGGAAAATACGGTTCAGACTGTACTGTATGATGGGCTCCTCGTTAAGCTCACGTTGGTAATTGGTCTTGGCGCTGTCGACGAGTGACTTGATAGACTCCTTGACAGATTTGAGGCCGATCAGGTCCTGCAGCTTGGCCCAGGCTGCAGATTTCAAGAGGGCATTCGACGGTTCAGGGCCCAGAAGGTCATCTTTGGTAAGAAGTAGATCATCTGGCCGAGGGCCCTCTCGACGTTGGCGTCGTAGTCTGTCACTTTGTCGGCGGTACACAGTGCCAAGCAAGTTTTCTACCGCACGCGCATTTCCAAACCCGTCCTTGTCGCGCCCGCGACCAAGCCGTCGAGCGACGATGCGGCAATACAAGCCTCGCAGCCCATCCTCTGCTTTCATGCGATGGTCGTATTTGGAATTAATCTTGAGCTCGAGGATCTGCAGCAGTTCATCATCCGTGTAGTCGTCAAACTTTATCTCGAGAGGAAAACGGCTCGGGATGCCAGGATTATGGGCAAAAAAGGACTCCATTTGCTTATTATATCCTGCGAGGACAAAGCAGACTTTAGATCGCAAATTCTCGACCTCGGCAAGAAGAAAATCCAGGACAGCCAATCCACCCGGGCTGTTCCCTGATGAAAGCTGGTAGGCTTCGTCAATGAAGATGACACCGCCGCCGGCATCCAACGCCTCGTCGAGAAGTTTCTGGCATCCAGCGACGCCCATGTTCGCAAGTTTCGAACCGGTCACTTCTTTGAAACAGCTACCTGCAATGACGCCCAAGCTTGTGAGAAATTTGGCGTAAATCCTGGCCACAGTCGTTTTACCTAGATGGCACGGGTTAGTTGGGGCGACCATGCGTGGTGTTGATGTACTTGCCAGTGCCAGGGTTCCCGAGCAGACTGCATCCGAACCTCTCATTCTCAGTCGAGACTCCTTGTCTCAAAGCCGTGTCAACGGTAGACTTGATGTCAAGAAAGGACATCTTCACGCTCTCAAGGCCAATCATGCTCATGGGCATATCTAGCTCAGCGTTGCTGGCATGCTCGTCTCGTTTCATGCGCTCCCATTCGTAGCGTGCGCTATCAGGTGCAAAATCGGATGTCGTTTGGATGGGTGCAGCGCTCTTCTCATTTTGGCAAGTCAAGGCCTGTCGAGACTTTTCCATGGACTCTTGTCGCCTTTTTGTCTCCTTCAAAGCAGCCAGGTCTTCACGGAGCTGCTTCATGGTGCGCGACTGCGACTCTTCCTCCTGGAGGTACTTTTGCTGTCGCTTTAGACTTTCAATCTCGTCTTGAATAATCGTTAGCTCCTGCCTGTATACTGCCTGCTTGGCTTGCCTGTCCTTTTCAATCTCCAAGTCTCTCTTGGCGCGTCGCGCTATGTCTGCTTCCTCCTGCAGGCAGTGTCGACAGCGTGCGTGAGACTCGCCACATTTGACTTGATATGAATGCTGCTTTTCACACTTCTTTTCCAAACTCTGGTCACATTTGACTTTGCTGTGGTCCAGTATGCTGTGGCACCGTCTTTGACATGTATGCTGGCCACAGCCAAGGACAGCACCACAGATTTCAGAACAACCACCATCTGGGCACTTGAGGTCAAAGTCCTCAGGGACAGATAGCAGTGCCGATCGATCTGGGTGTTGTTCGCAATACACCTGAAGTCCATCTTGCAAGTAGTTATGTTTTCTCATCAAGTTGAAAAAGGGCATCCAACAAAGCTCGCCCTGCGATGAGGCTAGGAAGGTCTCCATATTGCCAAACATAATGATGGCATCCCGCGCTCTGGACAAGAGAACTTTTAGCCGTTCAGGCGATTTCATGAACCCTATATCTCCTCGGTTGTTGCTTCGAGTGAGTGAAGCAATTACGATGTCGCTCTCCTCGCCTTGGTAGTTGTCTGTCACTGTGTTAGCATTGAAAGTACTCGAGTCGGAGGGGGAAGCCCACCAATTGTTGATATGCGAAGTCTGCCCCGGGTTGTTTTGCCAGCAGCAACTGTGAGCAAGCCCGCTCGGATGAGCTCGTGCGAGTCGAGATCATTAAGTAGAGGATCATTTTCTCGACCCAGCATCTCTCGCAACAGTCGTAACTGTCCCAGATACGGTGTCAAGACTACCATGTTTTCTGTCTTGTAACCTTGCTGTCCTAGATACTTTACAGTCTTGAGTATCATCTCTGCTTCGAACCTGTTCTGCTTGCTTGTCTTTTGGTCGTATTCGAAGCGGTCCCCACAGTCACCTATATTCCCTTCAGGATGGCTGTGATTGACAAAGGTCACCCTGTCGCGCATCCCACGGACTGCGGGCCGGCTGAAAGTTTTTTCCCCATCCAAGAGGTCTGGATATGTCATGGAGCGTACAAGTAGGGAAATATCGGGATGCATGCGGTGCTGCCGAAGGAGGGTACTGTGATGATATCCCTGCAGAACAAGCCTCTCGAACATTGATCTGTTAAGATCGTACCCAGAACCCTTTTCAACACTCAGCGAATAATTTGTGCACTTTGGACGCAGCTGCCTGTGATCTCCGATAAGTATCAGACCCTTGGTTGAAGGGCTCAATGCGGCAAGAATGTGGGCTTCCAGAATCTCGCCTGCCTCTTCAACCAGAATGAAATCCGGTTGGGCTGCCTCAACGAGAGACGAGTACTTGGCTGCAGCAGTGGTGGTGCATCCAATGATCCTTTTTCTCCTGATCAATGCGCGTCTAGACTCGTTGTAAATGGTCTCGATTCGCCGCTGTATATCATCGGAGCGTGTCATGTGGCCATCCAATGCTTCGAGATGCTCCTCCAGGATAGCCGCCGCCCACTGATCCCTCCAGAAAATCCTCTGGTCCATTGGAAGGGCCCATATAGGCATACACTCTGGCGATATATGATTTGCCATTGCTCCAGGTTCTTTTCCCTTGCACCATCGATCGAAAAGATAGTCCGAATCCATTACGGAGCCATTGGCCCCAGCCATCTGGAAACCATCTTCTTCCTCTGGTATCTGGAATGCCCTCCAGAAGAGCTGTAGCTGAGCATCGTCGGAAAATCCGAGGTAATCCAAAAGCTCTCTGTAGGGTGGATCAAAGTCAATTCTATTGAACTCTTCTCCGATGCAGGTCCTAAGCTGGCTGATTTCTTGTCGAAGTTGCCTGAACAAGGTGTGCTGAGATTTTGTCAGTCGGGAGCCGGTCTCAAGAGATTGGCTTTCGAATGACAGACAAGCTGTCGCAGCTGAAGACTTGGAGCCAAGGCGAGTCATTTGGTTTTCATCAATCCCTATATTCAAAAGGTCTTGGAGAAATTGGTCGAGAGCGTGGTTGGTATACGAGAGGACGAGAATCCGAGCGCGCGGAACTTGGAGCAGGAGCTTCGCGGCTATTGCGCCAACATATGACTTGCCCGTGCCTGTCATACGAAAATTCATCAGCGCCAATGCGATGATAGGGAATACCAATTCAACTGGCCGGTTTCAGTGTTTTAATTTACTTCGCTCCTTTAACTTACCAGGTGGACCCTGAATGATCGCCAATGGTTTCTCTATGATTGAAGCCAGAGCATCAGCTTGTGCTTCATCCAAAGAGAATTCTTCATCACCCAGCCGAATATTCTTCGCTTCAGAGGTCGATGCACGAAGTTGTTGAACCAGGTTCTCGAAGAGTTGAGCTGGCGCATAGTGCTCGTCGACGACGTCCTCACTGCACTGCAACAACTGCGTTTCCAGCGGCAGCTCGACAAGGTTTTTAAGTCGTGAGAGAACAGGTTCATAGGCAAACATAGGAGTGTCAATGACCAAGAACTCTAAGCTTCGCGTTTTCGGTAGCATTTTGATGACCTTGATCATGGCATCAGGCGAAGAGAATTGCAAGCCGAATACAGGAGGGTCTCGGACAAGGTCATCGTTGTTGCGGACTACGAGGGCAAAACCAATTATGGCATCGTCACAACGGATCGCCCCAAAAGATTGGTGACGCAACAGGCCGGGGTTGTCTTGGAGGAAGAGCTTGCGTTGGCCGGCTGTAAAGTTGGCAAGCTGCTCGAGTCCGTAACCGACACTGACACGAAGGTTACAGAGCCGGCCCCGGCGTGCATCTCCTGTGTCGATGCTCATAGGAAAAAGGCCCCCAAGCACATGTACGCGGCGTCTCAGTTTCCTTTGGCCTATGGCATTCTGAAGATCCTCTCGTAGCTCGGCAAGCATGTCCTCGCGGAGAAGACGAAACTGATTATCGAGATGCTTGCCTGCCCTCTCAGCTGGGTCAGATTTGACCACCTCATCGGCACGACGGTAAAATGGCTGCATGGTCGAGGAGAGCTCATCTCTGGTTGGGTAAATTGAAATTTTGCGAAAGTCTGCAAAATCATTATCGTGTCTTCCGCCGGGGCCTTTCAGGTCTTCTGTACTGGTGGTGCCTGAAGAAGCTCTCATCTGAAACATCTTCTGAATCCGATAACCGAATTCTCGGACCTTGGAGCTGGCATGGCTTGTAAATGAATGACTCTGCATAGTAGATTCTATTTCGGCAGCGATTGAGGCAAATTCTGCCGTGGACTGCATGACAATCTCTGAACAGAGCCATGCAAATGTTTCGTCTTCTTCGCCAAAGCCACCTGCGACGTAATGCCCAAGGATGGCATTCCAGGCAGTAGGAGGGTCGACAATAGCATCGATGACTTGGAATAACAGGGTGCCCTCACAAATCGCTTTTGCTTCGGGCTGGCTCAGAAATCGAACAAAGGGCAATACTTGAGAGCAAATGAAGGGGAGACTTGAACTAGCTCTCACGCTCTTCTGGACAGCAGCAAGTCCTGAAGAGCTTCCTAAAACGAGTTCAAGGCATACTGATGATGAATGCTGAGCTCTGAAAGCCTCGAGGAATAACTCAGCATCGCGAGTGGCGGCAACCGATCGAGTTCCGTTGAGAAAGTCTCTGAACGCTTTTTTGAGGCGGGCAGCCCGATTGCCGTCGCCTTTCATTGCCGTCGCCGTATAGAATGGGAGAGCAAAGACTCTTACAATTTCTCTTGAGGAGGTTTCGTGGCTTTGGGGTAACTAGATTTCTGAACATGTCGTGCGCAATAATGAAATTTCTAGTGCTCCTTCCGATCTTGTTCGCAAACGCAACAGGCCTCAGTCACCGCAAAGGTAGACACCGCCACACAGCTGTTCGTTTGCATTTCTTTTCAAAACAAGGCTTCTTTCACTACCCAATCTATTGTGAATGAGAAGCTTCAGGTGCGCGTAAACGCATGTCTCATATGTCCTTTGCATACCGCGTAGGTCAAGGGTGTTTAGCTGTTGTACATGCAAACAGAATCATAGACAGACATGCAAACGTACCCATAGCCCGTTGGGGAACAACCCGTACCTGTTTGGTTACCCAGCCAACATTGATAATGTCTCGCTCTTCCAATCCAGACTTACTTGTCATATCTCCTGCAAAGACAGTGAAACTATCTTTGCTGGTTCTGGATCAAGTCATCGTCAGTATGCCATTCAGGCAGCAATCCAAGCATTGGCAGCCGCCCCGCAAGGCAGCATCTCGTGTCGTGACTCCCGAAGAGACACCAGATGCTCCATTTGGGCCAGTGTTTACAGAAATTCCAAGAATCGAGATCTCTAGCACGAAAGGCGATGGAGAGCTTCCTAAAATTACTGAGACTCAGACAGTAGCGTGCTTCAACTAGCTGGAAGGAGAGAAACCGCACATCATTGTGCCAGGTATGTAAAGATGGCATCTCCAAATCACAATTCAAGAGTAACCAGAGTTGTAGGCATGCCTCCCAAATGGACGCCTCTTGACAGACCCCGAACGCTCAAGCAGGATGCCGGCATCTACTACCGAGATCGAAATGCGGCGCATTACCCCGACAATCCATTAGAGCCCACGGTCGAGGCTATCATGAAGATGAACCCATCCGTTAACGATGCTATGTCGGTGAGGAATATCGACATTCTTGGCTGTGCTAGTACTCTCGGAGAACTCCTCAGGTTCGTGCGCGGCACACAGGGGACCTTTCGTATCTTGGTCGAGAGGTTGGGCAAGACAGTGCACTTGATTCGCCGTGAAAAGTCGCCTTTAGAGACATTTTCCAACATTCGCGGCTATGGTCATACCTTTCCTGAAAGCTACACTACATGGGATGCTTGTTCACGCGGTTCGTCCTCACATCAGCGCGTTGTTCAATTCCAGTTTGGCGGTTTGGGGTGCCTTGTGCGGTTCGAAGGAGACGGTTACCTCCCAGACAAAGCTGGGCAAAGGGTCGAGAAGGAGGCTCTTTCTAGAAGATTTCAAGGGCCCCATACACCTGAAGACTTGGCCGCGCTGCTTTCCATCTCTGGAACGGCCCCCCACTCGTCCAAATCCCCCTTGAAGTTGTCCGAGGCGGGCTGTCTGGTTCCGCAAGGCGCTGTGTTTGACCTCAAGACCCGCTCGATCAAGCGCAAAGATGACGAAGACGCTATCGTCGCTGATGAGCTGCCGCGACTCTGGATCCGGCAGATTTCAACCTTGATTCTCGCGTACCATACCTATGGTACCTTTCGAGATATTCAATTTCGCGACGTTCGAGCAGAGATGGCAGAGTGGGAAGAAACCAATAAAGAGGTGCTCGTATGTTTTGCCAAGCTCCTGAGACGAATTCTAGATATTTCTAGTCATCTTCAAGATGGAAGAATGGAGATTACCTGCAAGGAAGGCGATGATGTCCTCTGCTTCAGAAAACAGACGGCCGATGTGAAGCCGGCGTTTTCCCAGGCGACGGAGAGTAGGTGGAAGGCATGGCTCAGCCACGACGCCACTGACGGCCATGACAAGCCATCCAGCGAAGAGGAAGTAAGTCTGCTTGGTCTGGTACAGAAGACTTTGAATCGAGCGAGATAGTCAAGTAGAGGACTGACAAGAAACAGACTGACGGGCGCGGTTTGGACGACGACACTCCCAACTATACGGCGTGCGACGAAGAGTGTGACTACTGCGGGCATTGCAAGTAAGAAAAGTGCTGGTTGTTGGTTTGTTGGGCTTCCCTTTCATCTTTGCTCTTTTTTTTTTCCTCCTTCTCTGTAAGGGGGTAGTTGTCAGTCCACCTCAGAGTAACTTTTAGAGTGCCGCTAGTTACAGGTATTGTATTTTTATTTATTTTTACTCGAGAATGAAGAACATGTCAGAGTTATTTATAAAGAGCCTGTCAATTCCCTCTGACGCCGTGTCGGTGAACGGCTTTGGTGGTTTATGCATACTGTTGATGTCCTTGAAGCACCAGTAAGCACCGCGAGCAAGATTACACAAAACATACCACATTAGGCACGGAGTGACACGACATGTTTGCACCACATGCAAGCTCTTAAAAAGCTGTCAGAGGGTTTCAGGGTTTCAGGTGTGAGTGCCCTTTCTTTGATGATGAAGCGATCTCGGTCCTCGAGCCCCCCTGTAATGCGCTGGAACATGACTGCGGAGCCTGCCGACTTGACTGCTGGCCCTGCTGGCCCGGCGCTGGGCATCCAAGTGTGGTAGCAAAAGTAGGTAGCCAGCCAAAGCCCAGCCAGCCAAAAGCCGCGTCCTTTCCTAATAACTAGCACCTTATTCCTTTGCTCCTCATGGGCGCAACCACCGCCACTAAACTTTGATTATTTCTCTTCTTCGCCAATCTTTTTTCTTCTCTCCTCTGTCTTCCTCGCTCGATTTTCCTGCTTTTTCCTCTCATGTCTGCCTAGATCAATCTTCAACTGCTACGCGCTCTATCCCTTCCCATCATTACCCCCCTCGATATCTAATCAGCCTCGCCATTTGCGACTCCTGCCCGCCATCATGGCCGCGCCCAAGCCACGAGATCCCCTCGATGCGCTACAGACGCTACTCAACGATGTGGTACGTCCCAAATCCAAATTGGATTCTGCATCATCAGACAATTCCCTGACAGAATCTGACCCGTGTTTCTAGCTCGTGCAAACCGGCAAAGCTCTACGCGCATCCAGGAGGGATAGCCAGGGAAACCTCGCGCTGCCCCAAGGCATGTCACAATCGAAACTGCCCCTCACTATCGACGCCTTTCACAAGACTCTCGATGACCTAGAAAGCGATATTGTATGATACCTGATCCCCAGCCTCGGCCATGATCCTGCTGTGCTGCGAATACTAAATGCCCCTCACCTAGATGAAAGCCAAGTCTGTCATTCTGCGCGATCTGAACCAGCTCCATGCCGACCAGTCGACGGGACAGCCGCAGCAATTGCAGCCCGCCCTTCCCATCGAAGCGCAAACTAAGCAGCCCATCTCCATCGACGCCGATTCCCCGCCTCCGCCCTCGATACTAGCCCACACTAAACCCGCACTCGCGCCTTTCCCGGTAATGGACGCCGGCAACATGACGAATGGCGACGATACGGTCAAGACGGAAGACAATACACACTTTACAAACACCAATCCAGCCAACCATGCTGTCAAGACGGAAGGCACAGCAGCCCCCGAAGCACCCATGATGGCCGAGTCCAACTTTACCGACATGCAGTTCTCGCTTGCGCCCGCCGACGCCTCACAAGGCCAGAGCACGACTGGCCCTGGCGCTTTTGACATGTCATCTTTTCCACCCGGCGACTCCATGATTTCACTCGACAATATGATGCCCGCCAATGGTCAGCCTTCCAACGCCAGTGGCAGCAACATGGGTGGCACGGCAGTACCCGCGACGGCGACAGAGGCGATCAAGACGGAGCCCGTCAAGGACAATGCCAACGCCAACGAGTCCAACTTTGAAGAATTCTTCACAAACGATGCTAGCCAGGCCGATGGCATGGACTTTGACTTTAGCCTCGGCGGCACTGGTGGCGGAGGCGGAGGCAGCGGTGGTGGTGGCATGGGTGAGGACACGTTTGATGATCTGATGAATGACCGCGACGGGACGTTTGAGTTGATGAGCAACGAAGATTTTGACGCTGCCTTCTTTGGCCTTGACAACAGAGACGGCACGTCTTGATGTAAGTGCGTGCGTTGTTGCCTTATTTTGCGCGGCGTTGGGACGCATACTGTTTTTCCGGATTCTGCATTCGAGCTAGGTGCTCAGGGGTTTCTTTTCCATCTTTTTTTTTCTTCTCTGTTTGGACAGATCTGGAGTTGCAAGGTTTCGGCATCTGTATTATTCTGGAATGCTCGTTTGAATTTTTCTTTTTTTTTGTCTGTCTTTGAAGGGGCAGTGGCACAGGCGGTGCGGAGCGTATACTGTTGAAAGTTGGTGTTTACTGTTGAAACTTAACAAATGCTTAGTTGTATCAATCGAAAGTCTGAAACTTGGTCAAACATATATTCAAGTCCCATGTTTGCTTCCTCTTTGACTTGAATCGTAAGGCATAAGCACAAGTTTATCCTGTTCTTCATGTGCAAGCTCATGTATACGTTATATATACTCGCACACAAACTCTCAACCACTCACGGAAACTGCGTCATCTCCGGCATCTTTCCCAGCATGCCCTTGAACTTGGGGTTCCTCCGGTCCTTCCAGTCATGGTCCAGGACGCCCCACGTCTCCTCGGCATCGACCTTGCCGTCGCGGACATAGTACGTGCCTTGGAGCGCCCAAAGCGACCAGTCGGCGTCGTTGCCCTCCATGAATTCACGCAGACACGCCAAGTACCTGCTGTCCTTGTCATTCAGCCCATCCTTGTCACCGCCCGTCATGCCGACACCAAACTCGGACAGGAACAGCGGCCCGGTGCTGTCCTTGCCCTGCTCGAGCACGAAGCCAAACAGCAGCCCGTAGTTGGCCTTCCGCACACTGCAGGAGCCCACGTCGGGCGTCGTCAGCGTAAAGCTGTACGCGTGCGCCTCCCACACATTCTTGCCCGCCCACGCCGCCGTATCCAGCGTCTGGCCGCGCAGCGGCGTCAAATCGGTGCCGCCGTTGAGGCCGCCGACAATCACAAGCACGTCAGGGTTGGCAGCATGCACGGCCGCCGCCGCCACGCGCATGTTCTCCAGCCAGACGCCCGCGGCGGCCGGCATCTGCGTGACGTGCGCGCGGAGCTCATTACGCAGGGACATGCCGACGATGCCGGGCTTGCTGCTGCTGCTGCTGCTGCTACCGTCGCCGCGCACCCAGGCCGCCATGGCGCGGAGCCCGCGCAGCCACTCGTCGCGGTCAAAGTAGCGCGAGTTGGCGGCGAGGTATCCGGGAGCGTCGGCCCACCAGCCGTTGCCGTCGTCGAGGTCGCAGCACCACGACGCGCGGGAGACGTGGTTGTCGAGAATCGTCACGACGCCGCGGTCCCAGAGCGCGGCCTGCACGGCATCAAATGCATCAATGACGGTCGCGTTGGCGAGAAACGGGTTCATGCTCACGGCGGCGTCATGCAGCGCCACGAGGCCGGCCGCGTCGGCGCCGGTCGCGGCGGCGGCGGCGACAAAGGACTGCCGCACGGGCAGGGACGGATTCAGCGCCATGTCGATGGAGTAGGTGAGGCGCACGCAGTTGAAGCCCGCAGAGGCAATCCAGTGGGCGAGGCGCGAGACGGGCTGCTTGTGCAGGCCCTCGGGCAGGTTGGCCTCGAGGTGGCCGGCCCAGTTGACGCACCGCAGCTTGACGCGCCGATTGTCACGGTCGAGGATCCAGCGGCTCGAGGAGTGCAGAGGTACGGCGGGCTTGTCGACGGCGGCGGCGGCGGCGGCGAGCGCGGGCAGCGCGAGGCTGAGAGCTGCGGACAGCTTCATGATGAAGAGCCCGGAACTTGGTCAAGATCGGGGGGTAGGCAATCCGCGTATTCGGCTTGAAAGTTTCGATATCGCTATGCTTGTCTTGAGATGCACATCACAGATTCATGGCTGGTGAAGTTGAGGGTCAACAAGGCCTTTTATCAGTCCGAGTTGTCTTGCTTCGTCAATCGCGCAGGCAATCCCTGCTCGGGTCACATCTAGCCAAGACCCCCGCCGTGCCCGCCAAGACGATTACTCGCAGATGCAGCGATGGCGCGCGCCGGCTGTCAGTTTCTTGGTTGGAGGGGGGGCGGGGGGGGCGCCGTCCAGGTGGCTATAAAAACTAGCGGTTCTGCGGCCAGGTGACGAGGTTGTTGTTCATCAACGGATCTACACTACATAGACCTCGTCTGGTTTGGAATCTTATCGCATGATGAGAACTGGCTCAGAGAGTTGTGGCCCTGTTAGCACACGGACATGAAAAGAAGGATGGGTTGTGGAAGCCCAGGCAGGAGATCTACGTTAGCCATCTCGGCGTTGTGGAGAGGAGGGCCGAGCTCCTGCAGAGCCCGATTGCCGAATACGGGTCGTTGGTTGAATCGACGACCATGGTCCGTCAGCGGAGCGGTGGCAAAGGGCGCTCGGCATTTTACTGTTTGGCGTCACTCAGATACTGCATTGCATGCATCTAGAAGCTCCCTCGGTGAGGGAACCAAATGCTGTTTTGAAATCACACCGGAGGTGACGACGAGAGCATGTAGAGGCGAACGGATGATGGACTCACGAGGTCGAGTATAATGAATTCTATCAAGAGGGTTTAAACAATTGAAACTTGCTCCTTTCCACATGCGCAGCCCTACGAATTTGATTCGTCTATGCTTGACGAGGACAAATATTACGTTGAACTCGCAGAGAAAACCTCAGGATAGTGACGTCGTGGTCAGCTGCGCGAGCAACCTCGCCGTCTATTGGACCATATTGTCAGCGTCGCATTGCGAAAAAATCCAAACAGTCTCACAAATTTGAGACAATCTCGAATCTACAAAAGAGTTCAGCAGATGGCTGTCACACAAGTCCCTCAGTGTCTAGCCTGGCCCACCAGTCTGCCGGATAGCAGCCTTTTCTGCACCAGAGAGCGCATAAACCTGACAAAGAAGGGGGCGTTCACGTCTTTTGTACGCCTATAGTTTCCATATATACAACAAGGTCACATGCGTCCTGGCAACGACCTACAGGATGGCTTGTGGCTACACGTCAGTACGACATTCATACAAGCATCAGCCAACTCATGGACGTATATAAAATTACACGGTGAGCTAAAGAAATACCAGAATCTTTGTACACGACTCCAGCCATGGATAATAAACATTGTAACAAAAGCATGGAGCGAAAAAAGAAAAAAACTCCATCCGATTCTTGGAACTTATCCTGGCCATTCGCCAAAGAAAGAACAATAGCACAACAGTTGTGGAAGCATACTCTGCTTCCGTAATGGCATTGACGCGCCGCAAGCAGCTGCCGAACGAAACAAGAAAACAAAGGCCGCGAAAAGAGAAAGAGAGAGAATGGCCGCTGCCCGCTTGTAGTCGTAAAGTCGTTAGAAAAGGCAAAACAAGGGTAATAAACAGAAACGTGTTTCAACGAGTGCCATGCCGTCGAGGAGGCTGCTGTGAAGGGATAGATGGATAAGTGTGGGCAGATGAACACTGTGTCAGAGGACAGAGGCCATTGTTAGGAATACGACGCCGCCAGTCTCGACTCAAGTGCTTTGCGCTTCGCAATCAGGCTCTTGAAAGCGCCGATGAACTGCACGAGGGCCTCTTCGTCGCGCGCGCAAAATTTGAAGCTCTTCTCCTCAGTAATGATTTGCAGGCAGTTTTCCTTGCTCTTGTTAATAGGATCAATGTCGACAACGTCGACAACGACGGAGAGCTGGACGATCCACTGGGCGAGGTACTCGGATTCGTCCTTGTACAGGATGAGGTTGCGGCGGCGCAGCACGGCCCAGACGTCCTTCCACTGCCGGACGCCGCCTTTACTCTTGAGCTGCCAGAGCCAGCCCTGCCAGACCACGCGGTCCAGCTCCTGCTCTTGGTTGGCGATACTGACCTGACTGGCAGAGCGTTGGGCCGTGGGGCGGTAGGGCAGGCCGGCGTGCGGCAGCGAGCCGACCTCGATGTGACCGGGGAACAGCTGGCTCTCCATGGAGCCGCCGCGGATGCGCTGAAAGTCCGTGTCAGAGAGATCCGAGTGACCCGAGGCGATCTCGCCACCCGACGAGTCGACGAGGGAGGCGTCGCGGTGGCCCAGGAAGCCCGGTGCGGGCGGATTCAGCGTCTCGGGGGAGCTCGAGAGGAGGCGCTCGGGCAGCAGGCTGTGCAGCTGCTCATCAATGTTGGTCATGCCGTTGAGCTGCGCGGCGGCCGGGGAGAGGCCACGGGCGGAAGGGCTAGCGAGCAGCATCTCCTCCTCGGCTTCCTCGAGGCGGGCGTCGCTGCGAATCAGATCCACCCACTCGCGTGCATCCTGCGGCGAGCGCGCCTGCAGGTGAAAGTTTTTTGACGGCGAGAAGAGGCCAAAAACGTTGTGGCGCTTTTGCTTCGGATCCTTAAGAAAGGTGACGGCGGTGAGGTCGGCGAGATGTATTTGGTAGCGCAGCTTGGTCTCCTTTTCGTTCTTGTATATCGACAGGTAGTCGGGGCGCAGAACGAGATAGACGGGCCTCCATTGCTGCAGAAGAGGGAAGCGGATTAGCATGGGCGGTGCAAAGGCGGTGCAAGGAAACATGGTACAAAGATGTGCGGTCATGGGGTGGGCGTACTTTTGTCTTGGTGCGCTTCTCGACGTAGCCGGATTTGATGACGCGGTCAAACTCGAAGCAGCCGTTGCTGTTGACGAGGGAGGTGTCGAGGTTCAGGCGGCTATTCTGCCGTGGTCGGGAAGTCATCGCGTCAGGTGCAAAGGACAGCTGCTGCGGCACAGCCAGGGCCGCAACCTCTGTCATGGTGGCTGTGGGTTCAAAGATGGGATGAGAAGAAGAAGAAGAGTTGGCGAAAATCGCTTGGCGGATGGTGCGTTGATGCCAAAGGACAGGCTGCTGAATACGAAGACGAGGCGGAAAATCGGGGTCGCACGGGGAAGCAGACCAGCGCCTCGATTGTTGATATCGAGTCGTACCGAGAAGGGGGCAGGGGTCTGAAAGAAACGATAAAGGAAAGAAAGAAAAAGATGGTGCAAAAGTTTGATTGTTGACAGACAGAGTGGTCGCTGTGAAGGAAAAGGGAAATAGAAGTGTCAGGGGCAGGATCGTCGACGTAAATCGATAGGATCTGCGAGCGCCATAGGCCCAAGTGGCGGCGTGGGCGGCTGCTGGCGCAAGCTCTGGAGGCGAGGTATTTGTCGACTGACTAGAAGTTGGCAGTGGTCTAGTAGTTCAAATTATCTTTCTGTACTCGGTGATTCGAGATGATTGATGGCTAGATATGAATTGAACTGAAGAAGAAGAACTGGTGGTTGTGACAGAAGTCGAGGAGAGATGGGAGAGATGCGGTCAACGAGGGTTCAAACAAAGACCCTGCAGGACAAGAGAGGATTGTAACTCGTGCTCGGCGCGGGGAAGATGGTTCGAGGCAAATCCGTCTCTCTGTTGTTTTGCGATTGAATCTTGTCCTTTTGTTTTTCCTTTGCCGTCCGGACTTCGAGGGACGGTCAGTCGAGTGTTGCTTAAATGGTAATTAGCTTGATTGATGCGCCTAGCTGAGCAAATAATAAGGGATAATACAGAGTGGAAGCGAAGCGAGATTGCGTGGGGTATAATTGATGCAAAGATTATTGTGACGAGCACCCGCTAATAAAAGAGTATCGTACCAATAATAGCTTGTGATAAAACCCCTGGCAATTCCAAGAATCGGGGCTTGAACCTTGTGAGCGATGGGGCGTCTTATGCACGATGAGTTTGCATTATGTGCGATGGCGAGGCAAAGGTGACGGTCCACGGATAGCCGTTGGCCAAAAATAGATTTGAACGCGCAGAATTGGATGGAAGCGGTATTTCTCAATTCTTTACAGGGTCGGTGGCGCTTGATGGTTTGGGAAATGGTCTGTTTCAGTCAAAGGATCGCGTGTGGTCTGGGGGGGCGTTGAGGAATGGGAAGAATTGAGTATTGAGTGGTCGGCAACGGTCGGTGGGTTTCTGCAGTAACTACCAGTATTATCAAAGTTGGTCGGTGGGCAGGACAGCCACTAAATACCTAAACAATTGAAAGAGTCGCGTCCAGCCGACTAACTATTTAGTCTAGTCTTTTGCCTGGAATCCTGGTAGTTACCGGCGCTTTGACAAAGGCGGCCGGCGGCTGACCAGATGGCCAGACCAGATGGCCAGACCACTAACAAGGTGACCCAGCCTTTGACGTCATGCTTACCAGGCTGCTATGCGAGTACGAATCTTTACTGCTAGTGCCCCAAATAGCCCAACACCGTTTTACCTACCAAAAGATATACTTATTCACTTTATTCCATCCACTCAGGCTTCACAACAGTTCTTCCATGTTGCAAAAAACCAGCATCTGAGTCTCGTCCATCCCTGCGTCGTCCCGTGTTTTAGGTTTTGCCAGACCAAGCCGGTTGCATGGATTGCCGTGCAGCATACCGCCCTTGTCACAGGTATCCTCTCTTGCCTCTCCCCTCTGAAACCGGCCTAACAGGGCCGCAGCCGGGCTGTGCAGAATAGAAATAGAACAATCACCAGTTCTTGGTCAATAAAGAAGATTTAGGCAAGCAGGTACAAGATCAATCGGGAAAACGGAAAAATGGAAACTGCATAACCTCCGGCGCCATCAATTACGGCAGCTTTGCCACCACCACGCGCAGGCACACTGTGGCGCCGAGGCTGTCATCTGCCTCGCCCGTAGGCTGACAGATGGATGGACCAACAAGCCAAACCTCCAGTCTTGCCTTGCGGATGCAAAGAGCCCTTTGTTGTTCTCTAAAAGCTAGTGCAAGGCTACGGTACAATGATTTTCACGAGACCTTGTCGACTTGGCTGCTGCAAGAACATGTAACCATCAATTAATCTACAATACATGATTGATTGATTGCCCGATCTGGACAGCCCGCATGGAGGGGCAAAGTGGGCTAATTTTTTCCTTCAACACTCTTCAACCTCGTGAAAACTCATTCACTACGGCACCGACCATCTCTTTTCACAAGAGACGCAGTCTTCTCATGGTTTAGAACCAGACTCACACTGCATAATGGCTGCTGCTCCGCCCGGCCAGCCCTGCAAGCGGTGCAAGGTCGAGAATGCCCCCTACAAGCTGCGAAATCTCGCCACATGCCGGTACGCTGCCCCTCCATCACCACCCACCACCACCCCATGTACATCTCAGGCCCTTGCCCAAAACCAATACGCTGACCCAATGCTTCACGCAGCGACTGCTACGTCGAGCACGTCGTCGGCAAGTTCCGCAGGAGCATCGGCACCATGCACAAGGACATTCGCGCGTCGGCCGACCTCGCCCCGCGGCGCTACCTCGCCGGTCTCTCCTTTGGCATCTCCTCGACCTGCCTCGCCCAGATGCTCGACGACAGCGCCCGCCACCACGCCGCCAAGCAGTCCTCGAGCGCGTTTGAGCCGCTCATCCTCCACGTCGACACGGACCTGACCGCCACCATCGACGATGACACCACACCCGCGCGGCGCCTGTTGGCCCGGTACCGCCAAAAGTACCCGCACGTCTCGTTTGACTGCGTGCATCTCTCCAGAGCCGTGGCGCTCAAAACGCTCGACTGGTCGACGCTGATTCCTGCTGATCAAGTATCAGCAAGGGTCGAGGACGGAGGCGCCGGGGCGAGCGACGCCGACAGGCTGCGCCGCGTGTTTGACGCCCTGCCATCCGTCACCTCGCGCGCCGACGTCCTGCGGCTGCTTGTCCGCCATATCCTCATCGACGCCGCTCGCACGCGCGGCTACGACGTCGTGCTGCTCGGCCACAGCACGTCGGCGCTCGCGGCGCTCACCCTCGCCGAGGTCGCCAATGGGCGCGGCTTCTCCGTCCCCGGACAAGTCGGCGACGGCCTGCAGACTGTCTGCGCGTACGACGCCGCCGGCAACGAGACATCACGTTCCTCGTTTCCCGTGTACTATCCTCTGCGCGAGGTGCTCAAGAACGAGCTCGTCGGCTACGTGGATTTGATTCCGGCGCTGGTCGAGATGAAGGAGGAGGGCCTGGTGGACGGGCTGACGAGCTGCGGGAGCCAGGTCGTCTCACACAGGGACGTGAGCATTGAAGAGGTGATGCAGCGGTACTTTGACGGCGTCGAGGGCCCGTATGCAGGTATCGTGGCGAATGTGGTGCGCACGGCGGACAAGCTGGACCGCGCGGCGGGTGGCGCGTTCTGCCGGCTCTGCGGCATGACGCTTGACGAGTCGGGCGATGACCGCTGGGCGGGGGACTTGGGACGAGACTCTGGTGACTCGGCGGCCGCAAACCTCAAGGGCAAACTGTGTTATGGTTGTAGACGGTCCGTCAGTGGCTGAATCGACATCACAAATAGTACTTGAGATAATCTTACGAGACCATGAGAATAGACCTAGGGCGGCGCATTTTAACAGGCATGATGAGATAGTCAAATCGACATCTAGCCCTCGACAACCAAAGTATTTCTTCTTTGAAACTTTTTGTATTCTTTTTAAACTCCAGGAATATCCAACCCGCTCTGGTAATTCCTCTAAGCATCCAATCCGTCCCAGGATATCCGATATTCTATCTGCAAACCAAAAAAGTTTCATCCATCTAGAGGAAGAAATTGCATGTACATGTATATCACAAAAGGAAAAAACAAATGTCAGAAATACGCTTTAAAAACATTATAAGCGGTTCGTGTCCTTTTCCAGCATGGGCAGGATGCGGCCCTCGACCTTGCGCATCAGCTTGTTGGTCTGCTCGGCCAGGGACAGCGTCAGGATCGTGTGCGGCAGGATACGGGCCAGGTGCGGCAGGAAGCCCTTGTAAATGGCAAAGACGCCCTCAGTGCGGATCGTCTTGCCCAGGCAGTCGAGGACGCCCTTGTACAGGTTGCCGTTTTGGTTGTACAGGCGCGACATGATGGTGTCTGTTTCACACGAGCAAAGTTAGCTACGTATTCTTCTTCATCGTCTCGGCATATCCATCTGTCCCACATACCAGGAGGATGCATGAAGCAGCACACGACAAATCCGCTGACGGCGCTGCTCGCCAGATGCAGCGCCGGGCCCTCCTCCATGCCGGCGTGCCGCATCAGCCGCCTCTTGGCGAAGAAGTACGTCGGCAGCTGGACGGAGCTGCCAAATCCCGTACGGATCATGGCCGCGCCGACACCCCTGTACAGGCCGCGTAGGCCCTCGCTGCGATAAATTTGCGCCATGCCGTCGAACGCGTTCTTGTACGTGTGCTGGGTACCGACGGGTAGAAACGGCGAGAAGCTCTGCAGACGCGTCTTGACGAGGAAGAAGGGCGAGCCGGCGGCGGCGCCGATGACGCCCGACGCGGCACCGCAAAACATATTGACGCCGAGGTTCTGGGCGTTGCCGTCGCGCAGGAACAGCGAGGCGAGCGCCTGGCGCATGGGGTCGTAGAAGCCGAGGCGGCAGCCGTTGAGCAGGATCTGGTACACGTAGGCGCAGCCAATACCGCGGTAGAGACCACCAACGCCTTCGTTGCGCACGATAACGCCGACGCCGTGCAACGGCCCCCGGTAGTGGTGCGGCTGCCGGCCCTTGGTCTGCAGCTCGCCCTGCAGCTGCATCCGGATCTTGACCGTCTCAAACGGGTGCGTGGCCGTCACGGCGCCGCAGGCCGCTATGCCGCCGGCGATGAAAGCGCTGCACAAGCGGTCTGGTTAGTAAATATATTCTGTCAGGGACGCTCTCTCATTGTGTCCTGAATCGTGGCTGTTTTCGGGTCGGGGTGCGAGAAAGTAGCGGTGCGCTTTTGGCTCCCGCAAACGGCGGGGCAGACTCACCCGGCTGTGGTGGACATGGCCACGGAAAATCGAAGAATTGGAAATGCAACGAGATACCGCAACTATTGAAGTGTCGAGAAGAAGGGGTGATGATGGAAATCGCGCGTAGGTAGCCGAGTTGTTGAGGCTGCGCCGTTTGTTAGCTTGTGGTACTAGTCAAGCAAAGGTCGGCTTCCCACGGCTCGCTCTTCCGTTTCAGTCGCATTGGGCGCCAGAATTCAAGATAGAGACCATGATCTTTCTTTCTCCAGCAGTTTCAGGGGGTTTTGGTCACGTACATTGAAAAAGTTGGGGTCGAGCGGTATCGTCGTCTTTGCAATGGATATGATGTAGCAAGCAAATGTGCAGCTGTCGGGCCGTGAGATTTCGATGGCCATCCCGTTTTGGGGCACACACGCATGTTGGCCCTGCAGCCTGTGCCGACGTCGGCCGCAGTTGGTGGGCTGGGTGGGTTGCAGGGCTCTGCTGGACAAGGTCCTGCAGGTGCGCGATTCAACCGCTGCAACCAGGTTCTGATAAGCCGGCTGGTTGGCTGGCATGCTTTAAATAACTAATTAAAAGTTTCAAAAATAAATACAGCCCCCACCCTGTCTCGTCAGCGAAAAACTGGTTGGGCTTGAAGTGCACTATTAGCCAGATTGATACAGCTGCATCGCGCCGCCGCCGGAGCGGGATGGAGCTGACGCAATCATTGACAGGCAATGAGGCAAACAGCTGAATTTTACGATTCCATCTCAACATGCACATGCTTCTGCTGTTGAGAACGTCGCGGTAGCTGAACATAAGTATCAGCCGTGTCTGGCAAGCCATCCAGTCTTCGTAGTGTCCTAACCTCCCATCGTCGACAAGGGGATGAACTTTACCTGATTTTTTTATCGAGCTTGGTCGAACATACAATACATCCAAGCGGTACAGTGAGTCCGACTTTTGATTTGAAATATGTCACAAGTGCAAATATCTTGCGTGCAGCTCAGCACTGCTCGCAACTATCATCACGGTCTTGATGAAACCAACAACGACCATGGTGTGACTTATACCGACGCTGTATCGAGACGTAGCCTCAATAATGAGGGCAAACATAACGTCTGTTCCAAAATGGGGATTGTAAGAAAAAATAACTCGAGACTTGTGAGTTATGGCGCTCGAAAGATCGACGGTCTTATACAGGGTAGTACACCTGAGCGTTTGCAGAGACGCGTTTATAACGGTGCTCCACCTCGTTGCACCGCATCGCACGCTGCCGTAGAGCTTCAACATCAAGAATCTTGATCCCGTCCAGGGCGAGCCGAGATCATTTGTGAACGGTCCCTTGCCGGCGCACCTAACCGCTTCCACATCCGCCATGTCGTCCACCCCAATGGACCTCGACCGCCCCGAGCGCAACGGCTCGTCGCTCAACATTGCCCGGTCGACGGCGCCAGTCTCCAACCTCTGCGACGTCATGTCGTCATTTCGCCCAACCAAGGTAAGCTCGCCATCGGAGGAGACCCTACAAAGCGCCACTGCTCTGTAGATGGGGGTTGCTGACAGACTCTGCGCTGCAGCTTCTCCGCCGCGAAGACATCAAAGACCCCCGCCAACCACCGCATGTGCTCTCGATAGACTACAACGACGACGGCGAGCTGCTCATGACATCGGCCAGCGACGAGACGCTGCAAATATATAATGTACGGGAAGGGAGGCACGAAAAGAGCCTTGTCAGCAAGAAATACGGCGTCAAACTCGCGAAATTCACACACACAAGCTCCAGCATCATCTACGCCAGCACCAAACAAAACAGTACGTACGAAACTAGCACCACCTACCCCTCTCCTCCTCCAAACATCCGCTGACTGCTTGACGCAGACGCCATACGTTATCTCGCCACGCACGACAACTCCTTCATCCGCTACTTTGAGGGCCACGAGGCCCCCGTCACCTCCCTCGTCGTGCACCCCGGCAGCGACAACTTCATATCCTGCTCGCAGGACAACACGGTGCGCCTGTGGGACACGCAGACCAAGCACTGGCAAGGTCAGCTGCTCCTACGCGCGCCCTACCTAGCCGCCTACGACCCCTCGGGCACCGTCTTCGCCGTCGGCTGCCCGACCTCCGGGACCGTGCTTCTCTACGACGCTCGCCACTACGACCGCGCACCCTTCGCCACCGTCGACGTTGTCGAGCAGGCGCGCGCCGTCGACCCCGCGCACGTCGTCCGCGGGTGGACCGCGCTCGAGTTCTCCAACGACGGCAAGTCCCTGCTGCTCGGCACGCGCGGCGCCGGCCACTTTCTCTTTGACGCGTTCGAGGGCACGCTCAAGGCATACCTGCGCCGTCCGGGCGGCGGCACGCGCAGGCTGGCCGTTGGCGAGAGCGGCGGCAGCGGTGCCGGTGCTGGCGAGTACGAGAGTAGCGGCGACTGCTGCTTCGCGCCCGACGGCCGCTTCGTGATTAGCGGCTCCCGGCAGGATGTGGTAACGTGGGACACGCTCAAGGCGTCAACCTCGGCGTCTCCAGACAAGATTCTGGAGCCGACGTGGACGCTCCCGGACAAGCGCGAGGCGGCCGTCGTGGCGTTTAACCCGCGATTCAATTTCTTTGCGACGGCGGACACGGATCTGCTCTTTTGGCTGCCGGATCCACATGCATGAATGGAGGATAACAGGGTAAAAAAAGAAAAGAAAAGAAAAGAAAATGAAAGCAAAGAATATCGATAGTTTCCATTATATTAGCAGCGAAAAGCTGGTGGCGTCATGATGTACTTGTATGCTTCGAGTGGTTCGTTTCATTGATCAGGCGGAAAGGATTGGTATCAGATACCCTGGGTTTCCATTTCGGATGTGGCATTTAACATCAACAAATCTCCAAAAAGCAAATATATCGAGTTGGTGCGTCGATCCACTATACAATCATTAAGACTAGACTATCTGTTGTCTACGACGCCGTTATATAACCTGCCCAACATGCTTTCTTTCTTTAAAGATTTTGGCTGCCAATCAAAGACCCAACTCATCAATATACCCAAGAAATACACAACGACGAATAGACCCAATAAATTCACTCAACAAACTCGCCCAAGCTCAAACAGAAACGCCTGCAAACAAAACCCGCTGCCCAAGACAATTTATAACCAGAAGTCGTGGGTGGAAAGAACAAAGTTATTAAAAGTGAGATGTAGAGGAAAAAGTGAAGGCGCTTCGTCGTCTGGTGAGAATTGTCACTTAATCAGTTGATGCCCAGGCCGGTAACAAACCAGGTAAAGCCGAGGACCGTGGCAACACTCATAGTGGCGGCAAACTTGAGCGCCTGACTATCAATGGACCGGGAGGCAGAGCTGGCACGGCAGCCAGGGCAAGTCCACGTGCTCAAGTTCTGGTAGGGCTTGCCGGCATACAGGCCGAAGGTGAGGGCGGAATCGGCGCCCAAGTAGCCGGGCTCGGGGCGATCATCAAGGGCTCTATCGGAATCTTTGATGATGAGTGAGTACTCCGCAGTGAGGAGAGGCTGCTTCGGGTCATTGGCCGGCGGCTTGGTATCCCAGACCAATTCGGCAGAAGTCGCGAAAGTCATGTTGCCCGTCAAGGTCCAGGTGGCACGGGCAGTAGAGCAACTCGCAAGAACATCGACGGCCGTAGGGGTGCCTTGCAGGGACGTGTAGTTCCAGCTAAAGGTGATGTAGTCGCTAATTCTGTACAAAGCGGTGCCGAGAGCTGTGTTGGCCGGCACAATCATGCTGACGCCACCCACGGGCGCATCCTGGGCGAATGTGGTGTGAGTCGGTGTCGATGAACTCTTGCTCTTGCTACCACTACCAGACGCGGTCTTGGATCCAGTGGCCGAGGCCGTGTTAAGATTGCCCGTCGTCTTTCCTGTCTCCTTGGCATCGGTTGCAGATCCGGTTGCTGATGGGGAGGGAGTGGCTGAAGCTGGTATTAGCAACACTGCAATTTGATGCTCGAATGATGCACTAGGGCAGACTTACCGGTGTCAGAGTCACTGCTATCAGCGCGAACAATGAGGGCCTCGCGCTCGGGAAGCCAGTTGGGCCATGCAGAAACCACCGGGGCAACTGACGAGACGGTCAGAGCCAGCTGCATCAACATCGCGGCAGGACGCATGGTGATGGAGGAGCCGATGGCGAGCGCGGATATAACAATAGTTGAAGAGACGACGCAAGGCGCTCGCGTTTGTGCGGGTGACAGTGAGCGGACTCAGCGAGAGCAAGCAGTCAGGGCGGGCACACCGGTTCGATACGTAGACGGACGAAAAATGCGTGTTTCAAGCAGGCCAGTACCGGACGAACTTGGTTTCAACGGTGGAGGCGGCCAGCGAGGTCGTTGGTGGCGCACTGATAGAACGGGAAAGCGAGCGAAAGTCTATCGAAGGACGGCGTTTCAAAGCAGGAGCGAAGGTCGTAACAGAGACAGAGATTCAGGACGAGCGGTCGGAAGCGAGAGTCGGCGGCATGAAAGCAAATGTAGGTAGGAAAAGGGAAAGAAGGACGATCTCGACCTAACTAGGATCCCAGCAAAAATCCTCGTAGAAAGTTGCAAGTGAAAGGGGCGGAGCGGTCCAGCGTCCAGTTGACACGGGTCTACTAAGGAGGTGGGAGGTGGCCGATTTGCTGGTGGGGCAACTACATCAATCGGAAAAAATAGACCGCCCGTGGTGCTATTTACAGAGCCTGTTAGTGGTCTCCCCGACACCCTGCGCCCACTTTGGGTGCCTGGACATCGTATACGCCCCGCCTCTAGCACGTGATCTCGTGTTTTTGTTTCTGCAGGTGAACGATGGCTTTTTGCATTGCAAATGCGGTGCTGTCCGTAGCTTTGTCTTAATTCCATCGGCACATCACACACAATAACTAGGTTTTTTGCGAATAGCCTCATATAAGAACCGGTGTATCAGGCCCCAAGACTGGAATTTTCTGCCTTTGTGCCAAACAGGTTGCATACCAGTTCGGAATGCCGATCAGTTGCTGCCAGCTGTCAACAGTGGATACAACTGCTGCCAGTCAGACGCAACTACCCAGGTGGTGACGGCTTGACAGCTTGACAGCGTACAGAGGCACGAACCTTTACCTTTACACAATCTAGCATGTAGGTAGGCTACAGAAAACCCGAGTGGTTCTGGGGATTACCTACCTATGCCACTTAACTACCTATGAAAGCAATTTGTCAGCTATTAAGAGCATAGTGAAAAACCATGTCTTTATCCTGTATTGATTCCTCATAAACCTCATGTTCTTACAATTTTTTGTAGCTTATTACAGTGCGTAGCTGTCTAGTGTGTTCTAGGTGCACTAACAATTCCATGGATAAATGATCCGTACAGTCTCCAGTCCACAGTCTTCCTAACTAGGTATTATTAGACACTCGGCTGTAGCCGTAGTACCCACGCAACATCACCAGTGCCTCCAACATCAGATGCAAAAGGATCTAATTCCTCAACATCGCAACTTCTTTGTTCAAACCATTTCTGACTCACTATGCATGTTGCATTATCGCCAAGCCGCGCCAAATCTAGGTGCCGGTTTGCAGTCACTTGCGTGCCGCCTGCCTTATCGCTGTCAGGCACGTGAGGTACCTCTATTCACCTTGCAGGCCCTGCCGCTCGCGTTTGCTTTGGGCGTCGAACCAGGGTTTCTGTCCTTTTCCAGTTGCATTCTAGCTTCACGCTCTAAACATGTCCCTTTCACCACCGACGTCGCCTCTGCGTCGCTCCCAGATCCGGATTGATCGCGATGAATATGATCGCCTTCGATCAGTGGCGTCGAAATACGGCAAGTGCAAAAGAGGTGGGCAGACCTGTCAAGCTTTCTAAGCTGACTGTTTGCAGAAAATCTCTGCCAACATTTGATCCGGGGAGGAGTAGACACAGACACCATTGAGGTAGAGTGAAGCTCGGTCGCCTGCTTGATGCATCCTAAAATATAATTAGATCCTTAGCAAGAGCCATGATTCGCAAAGTTCCGAAACCGAGGCTTTCGATAATTTCAGCAGCCCTGATGATGAACAGTCAGACTCTTCAATCGCCAGTACCATCGTAACTTATCGTGGCAGTCCATACTCGGCTGGCGGTCCCCTCTACGCTGTCACGAAACACACAAGTCTTGCTCCAGAGAGTGATTCTGAATCTGAGATCTTCTCCGATTCTGCGATATCCCACGACCAGAGTTCATTGAACCCAGACGACTCGGCGTCTGTTGTAGCCACTCGGCATACGTACGAGCAGAGCGCCAAACGAACATTGCAGCTTGGCGATTTGCCTCTTAATATCTCTCGCGCTGATGTTGTTGCTGTTATTCGTGGCGGACCGGTCGCAGATATATACTTCAACCTCAAGGAAAGGCGAGCCGTTGTATCGTTTGTTCATGGTGAACATGCACGCAAATACTACAACTATGCTCAAGAAACTGGCGTGTACATTCGAGGGTCCCTCGTATGTTGTGTCCTTTCGCTTGCCGCTCGATACTTTAGCTTACGCTGTCTAGATTAAGGTTACATGGGCCCTACGCCAGTTCATTCTTGCACCTTATGTTTCTCAGCAGCTGCGTGGTGGAGCGTCTCGAAATCTCGTGATACGACATTACGATCGTCGGATCACGGCCGACTCTATTCGTGCCGATCTCGAGCATATTCACAATCTTGCTGTCGTCAGCATCGAGCTCTCTGGGCTGGACTGCTACATTGGAATAAACTCCATTACCGCCGCGAGCTTTGCACGCACCTGCATGATGAGTCGCTAGTATGTATTCCGTTCCTCGCCGCGGTCTGACCCTAACAACAATCTGTAGTCCGTATAGAGGATCACGCATCGAGTGGGCTCCAGATGAATGTATGCAGTCTCTTTCCCAATTGCGACCCAAGACAGGCGCGCGTGCCCCTATGAGCCGGGCTAAAACGAACTTGAACCGGTTTTCATTGCTAGAGATTGGCGGAGAAAAGGACATGTAATTGCAACATTGTGCAGAACGAACTGACTACGAGAGCTCCGCGGTTGCTGACTATAGCGCACATTACATTTATTGAAATAGATCGTGTATCAATGTTGTGCTGATAGGGTATGTCGCTAGCTATTAGAAACCAATGTTGAGTTAATAATGGCTGATAAAAAATTCTGCGCCTTCGTTTGCTTCCTCCCATGGTATCTAATCTTGCTTCTGCCCATTCCATTCGACTAATGCAACCACTAAAGAACCTGGACGTTAGTCACATTTCACGCTTGCTCATGCAGTAAAGACGACGACGCAAAGGTCGAGAGAATGATGATCAAAAGCCGTACAAATGCCAAAAGTCCTTGCGCTATCCCTGATTAACAATTGGTCAAGCTGCTTGCAGAATAAAAAAAACACCCAAGCTCTCCAGTCCATGCGCAAGTGAGAAAGAACAAAACAACCATCATACGGAACCGATAAATTCGCGACCAAAGGGCATAAAAGCAGAAAAACAAAAAACAAAATAGAAGAAACTCCTACAAGACACTACCGCGACGCATTATTGGTGACGGACTGCAGATAGCCGAGCAAAAAGCTCTCGTCCGCTGGGGAGATGGGAGTCTGGCTGCCGCGGCGCGAGACGCTGCTCGAGCTAGCCTCGCCAAGAACACCACTCGAAGCCAGCGATGCAACCCGTGAGCGGGATAAGTCGCGGGGCTCGCGGCTCCCGTTACCCATCTCGTGGATGGCGCCGCCAAGGGGCGAGCGAGCCTGCATCTGCGGCGGCACCACGGGTTTGGTGCCACCACCAACACCGCTGCTGTTACCGCCAAAGAGGGACAGAAGCTGGCGCTTCTGTTCGGCGCCGGGGCCGGGACCAGCAGGAGCAGATGGCTGCGCGAGGGGAGACGGCTGCTGCGGCTGGTGATTCTGCGCGCCGTACGGGCCGTACGGTGAGGTCACGCGGCCGTGCGGAGCGCCGGCGGTAGCGGGATTGCTGGAGCGTTGCTGATGCTGGGTCGGGCTCGGCTGCGATGGGAACTGGGCGTGACTGCTGCTGCCGCCGCTATTACCGGCCGCTGGTGGTGGTGGTGGCTGGATAGAGAGGTTGCCAATGCCGATCTCGACGGGCGCCGTGTCGGACGAGGGCTTGCGCTGCGCGGGTGACGAGAGCTCAGGAATGAAGCCCAATGGCGAGGGCGGCTGCTGCTGCTGCTGTGCGGACGATGCGACGGGGGACTGCGGGCCGGCCTTTTTGAACATGCCGAGCAGGGCGTTGCGATGCGGATCGGCGGCGGGAGGCGGGATTGTCATGCTGAGCTGCTGCTGTTGCTGCTGCTGCTGTGGCGGTGCCATGCGAGAGTGGAACACGTTCGGGGGCGGCACGGCTTGAGTAATGATGGCCGGCTGGATAGGAGGAGGCTGCTGCATCGGTGGTTGCTGGGCCGGGTACTGCGTGTATGGCGGCGGCGGCGGGAGATTCTGACCGGCAGGACCAACGGTAGTCATGCTGACCGTTTCAACTACTTGCACGTGCTGCTGCTGCTGCTGCTGCTGTATGTGACGCTGCATCGGAAGCTGCGCAGGAGGTTGCTGAGACTGCCGAAGAGACTGCTGAGGTAGCTGCTGAGGTAGCTGCTGAGGTAGCTGCTGAGTTGGCTGCTGAGTTGGCTGCTGAGGTGGCTGCTGAGGTAGTTGCTGCTGCTGAGATCCTGAAGGCTCTCTCTTGAATGCGTTGAGAAGAGCCATGGACTGACCAGTGAGCTGCATCGGCGGTACTGTTTGCTGCTGCGGAGGAAGAGGGGCGTTGTTTTGGGCCGCGCTGGGCTGCTGCCACTGGTGATAGGGAGAGTGAGGCATGCCAGTGGTGCCCTTTGCTGCGGCCTCCTGAAATGCGCTGTTATTGAACATGGCACGCTGGACTTGGGGCGGCAGCGGCTGCGGGTGTACGAGAGGGATCGACTTTTGAGGTTGGTGGTGCGCGCCGCCGGCGTGACCGTGCGGTACAGACCGGCCTGGGTACTGCTGCTGCTGCTGATAAGGCTGCGGCGGTACGTGGCCGGCGGCATGGGGGAGGGGAAATGGCGGTGGCTGCTGCTGATGCAGGGTGATGAATGCCGGCATTGAGTGGTGCTGATTGTTGTGGTGGTGGGGATTCTGCGGTTGGGTCGGGTTGATGATTGTGTGGTCTTGCGGTGTGTGGGGTGTCTGCACGGCTTGCTGCAGAGGTTCCGAAGGGTCGGAGGGCTCGTTGGACTGCAGAATCGACAGGAGGGCGCTGCCTTTGTCTTCCAGGCCCACGGCCGGCTGCAGACCTTGCGTTGGCGGCTGCATCTTGAGCAAACGGTGCAGCTCCTTGGTGGCCCCGTCTAGGCTAGCGACGGAGGTGGGCTGCTGCAGGTAGCTCGCGCCCTGGTCCGTCGTGTACGTCTCCTCCTCGGTGTGCCCTTCGTCAATGGAGAGCTGTGCCTGGGCGGAAGGATACTGCACGTTGGCCGTGCGCTTCTCCTCTTGTCGCTTCTGCGCGGTGACCCATTTCTTGAGCGGCACCAGGAACGGCGCGACCATGTAAAACTTGTTGGCGCCGACTGCGGGCTCGTTTTGGTTCTGCGCATTCTTTTTCCGAAACGTCGGCAGCTCGGACAGCTTGTACCACTGAATTCTGCTGATTTCTTTGCGTGTCTGCGGCTGGAAGTTGTAGTCCATCGGAACGTCGCGGAAGACGTACAGCCGCAGCTGCTGCTCGCGCATAGAGATTTCAATATATTTGGGCTTGCCAGTGGTCGGCACCAGGCCGTGGGCCCGCAGGTCCATGCCGGTTTCCTCGTACACCTCGCGAACGGCGCAGTCGAGATCGTCCTCATCTTTGTTGATCTTGCCGCGGGGAAAACTCCAGTTGGCACCTTTTTTCCAACCTTTGACGAGCACAACCGAGTCCATGTCATGGTTGAGCAGGATGGCGCCGCGGACGGGGATGCGCGTTTTGTACTGGAGAAAGACCTCAAACGCGGCGAGGTGGTTCTCGACGGAAAAGGATGCCAGCAGCGGGCAATGTTGAAATATGCGTAGGCAAAAGGTGCGCAGTGTCATGGACGGGAGGGAGGGATCGAGGGGTCGAATAAAGTCCTCGTAGAACCATTGGGCTTCTTCGACTTGGAAACATATTCGCTCGACCGACGACAGGTCTTCTTGCGGAAGATTGATGATGAACCTCACACAGAGGTCATCGAGCCCTAAAGAGGAGAAATCGTTAGACAAAACGAAGAAAGCAAGGGTCACGACCGAGGTTGCTCACAATCTTCCAGCTGCATCAGGGGGCCGGACATGGTTGGGTATGGTGGTTGAAGATGAGGTATGTCGTTGGACTTGAAGCTTTGTGCTAAACAGGTGCGTCAGGTGTGGCTGTGCAGCGGCGTGGAGGCGATGCTAGTCGTTGGGCAACAGTGCACCAGCCACGCATGAAAGACGGTGCCCAACTGTGGCGGTGCCGGCGTGTGGTTGGTCTTGGATAGATAAAGATGAAGTACTATGGCGAAAGATAAGGAGTCACAGAACAATCGGCAACTTACAAAATAAGACGAATGGACCGTGCATCGTGTTTACAAAGAGCAGTGATGCACAAGGGTGAGAAGGGCGTATGTAATAAAAGGGCAAGCCGAGTGGCACAAAGGGAAGACAAGATGCCTGTACCAATTTAATGATTCACCCTCCCGAGGAAAAAACTTCAAACTTGCCAGGTCATAACATTGAAGTATGGAGCCCCGCATAACCGTTGAAGAGAACTGTGCCATTGACGAATTCCCGTATAAAACTTGGACAACTACTTGCAGTCGCTGATGCGAATAAGTTGAGCGTGAGGCATAACAACATGTGACAACTATTTACGGTTGTTGAATATCATCAAAAAGGAGGTGGAATTGTTCCTTTTGGGGCAATAATCATTTTATTCAGAAAAGCAAACTCATGTCAAGCGTGGTCGCCGTAATAGTAGTAGTAGTAGTAGTGGTGGTGACCAGGCGTGCAAGACTAACTTAGGTTATCACATCCAGTTGGCCTGAAACTCCATCAAGATCTCGACCCTGTTCCTAGCCATCGTTCAAAGAAATTCCATTTCCATTTCAAGGCTCCATGTCCATTCAACTCTCCGATTCTGCTACCATGGACATGTCTCCACCCGATGCCGTCTCCGTTGACGCACCTCTCGACTGCTCGGGAGCCTCCGCGACGGCAGTAGGCGTGATGGTGATATGAGGTGGATGCGCACGCTCAGGATCCGGAATCGATGGCGGCGGATTTACCATGTGCGGCGGGTGCGCGCAGTTGGGATCCGGCACCTTGGGGGGCAGCTTCGGCCCGCGGTGCGTGCCGGGGAACTGCTCGAATTCGGTGGGCACATCCTCGGGACGGAATGTGCAGCGCGAGCTCCAGGAGCTCGTGGGTGTTGGCTTGGGGCGACGGTGGCCCTTGGGCTCAAACTGCTGAAATGTCGAGGGGAACGGGACGCTCTCGTCGGCGGTGGGCTCCGAGCGTGGGCGAGGGGTGTTGAGCTCAGACTGTTCAAAGGTGGAGGGCAAGTCGACGGTGACGCTGCCGTTGCCGCCAGAGGTACTGAGTTGCCGGCGAGTCAATATAAGAAAGGTAGAGGGGACGCGGGAGGGAGAGCCGGTCATGGTGGGTGTGGTGTGGACGACGTCAGCAACGTCGGTGGTGGTTGTGTGCTGAGCGCTGACGACGGCCGCAACAGCGGCAAGAACGACAGTGGTCTTCATATTGATTGGGATTGTATCTGATAACAGCGTTGATCTCAACAGAGAACTGTGGTAGGCAGTGATAAGTAGCGACTGTGTGGGTTTTGGTTGCGAGTAGACGAGTAAATCTTGAGATGATTTGCTTGTGTACGAGAGTAATGGAAAGGACTAGGAGAAGAACGAAGAAGACGGGGGAGACCAAGGAGTTTATATACTCTTCTTTTCTGTCCATTCGACTGTATCTCGAAGATCAAGGTTCGTGGTATCAAAATAACTTTACAGGTTGAGTCCAAGTGTATGCCGCCTCACAACCCAATCCAGGAGGCTTGTCAAGTTACAAACTCTCCGTCGAGCGCCACTCTTCAGTGATCATTACCAATCAATCGCAAAAGCAAATTGTTTATACTGAATCTGAGGAATTAGGGCTTCCTGCATCGATCAAAAAAAGAGTGAATCACAGCTTGACGTAGATGGCTCGCCGAATGACCACGACTTGTACATGTGCTGCCATCCAAGAACCGATTTTAGCCGCCACTTCCACGCCTTTCACACCTACCAGGAAATAAACTTGTTCCAAATTCGCTTATCGATTTATTAAACCAATCAGTCCCTTTTCGTCGTTCGTCAACTGCGAGATCAAAGTTTTGTGGCTTACACAATCCTCCACATCCCCACAGCGCCAGGTGAAAAAATATCAGCAGCCTCCTGCATCCAAACTCACCTTCCACATCCCCAAAAGCTTCAAATCTGCAAAAAGAAAGGGTCTGGCCGGGGATTGAACCCGGGACCTCTCGCAAGCTGTACACTCAGGGTGGGCCCTAAGCGAGAATCATACCCTGAAGGAATTGATGTTAGCCGTTGTTCTCGTGATGGCTTCAGAAGCGAACCGGACCATTCTCCGCCGTGAGGCGTGGAATGCCGAATCGACGGAAGCGTCTATAAGGAACTTACACTAGACCACCAGACCAAACAACCTGAAAGCTCGAAGGAACTTGTGAGGTGCTGATGGCGGCAGGTTTCTTATTAGTCGTTATCAAAGTTACGGTGTAGACCCGTATGTTGCGGGACTGCATGAGTTGTGCCCTGACACGCCCCGCTGGTTGTGGATACCAAAGAAGATCTATTGAGTCGACAAACAACTGTTGATGAATCGATAGTACTTTATTTCTTGCATTACGACTTTATGCAGTTGTGTATTGTGCGTTCTTGTTGTGCTGCGAGCTGTGAACCCTGACGCCACTTGCGCGGAGCCCGTGCAGTGGCTTTCAGTTAGCGACGGACTATTGCGGTGACAAAAATCTGATGGAGTCCTCATATTAATTTATAACTGACATTGTATCTTATATTCAATATTCAATATTTATCATGTGCTACACTGCCTGTGCTGCTTTCCAGACATATGTGTGCACTCGCTAATGAGACATAACTCTTACGGCTTTCCGCAACCTTGCACCGACCCCGCGTCGCGAATAGATGAAATACCCGCCACATTCCGTACATTATTCGCATAGTGAAATAGTTATTATGTAGTAAGAGATTGAAGGCCAGGTGTCACAACCGTTTGACAGCCGTTTGACAAGGGTTTGGCTTCCTGATGACTGGCCATCAGGGGGTGAATAGATGACGGCAGTCTGTAGTCTGTTCCAGTTTGTCACAGTAGCTATCAATCCACGTCGTATAACGCCTGTATTCTTGCGGCATACTTGACGTTGCGTCTCTCGCCCACCTTATTATGACATGTTTCCGCGCAGGAGCCCTGATGGGCGTGTCCGGCGAGAGACATATTGCGGCAATGACATAGTCGACAAGGAACATGTGTATCAGCAGCAGCCTGGAGCCATAGTTTTCTGGGTTGACAAGCTCGATGAATTCTTCGTTGCTGAATGTAGCCGGGAATTGAAAGAGATTCGAAAACACCACCCATGCTGACTTATTAGCTCTGGCTCGATGGGGGCTGGTGGGACACCTTACCTTGCAAAGACGAACGCTGCATGGCCAGAGGTATTTGCGACATCAAGCCGTAATATTTATGCTCGTACGAAGCCTGTACCAAGGGCTCCAATATTCGGAGCGACATTTCGAAATCATTCATATCCGTCATATCGTCGCGCTGGTCTTCTCTTGTCAACGTGGCAGCCATGCTGTTGTGCCCCTCAATGGTAAAGCCGGGAAAAACCGACTTGGACATGTCGCCAATGATGATGATGACGATGAGATGGCCGCCACGAATAATCGTCATGTAGTCGGCAAGGCCGTCGTCGATGAGAGAAGCCTGTGTAATGAGGCAAAAGAGAGCGGCGAGGATAGCATCCAAGGACTGCTGACTTGAGGGCGGGTTGCTGAGCTGTTCGTTTACTTGCTTAATTGCCACGAGTCGGTGCTGCAGCGCTTGCGAGTTAAAGTCTGCATTGGTGTGGCGTGTTATGTGAGAAGCGCCGAGACCAAGAACAGCGTGAGCGAGAAAATCATACTGCTATGGGTTAGTGCTGGCCAATGAAGACGTTGGCCTGACGCACCTCGTGAGACATGGCGGCACATTGCATCCACCCATTCTCAGCTTTCAGCGGGAGGGGAGGAATCGCGGTCGTTATGAATTGGTGGTAAAAGCGGAGGTCTTCCAAGGAAAGCATAGATGGGTTGGAGCGTATTGGACTCGCGGCGGGCGTGGGCGTCGGAGGATAGGAGCAGTCGAGGGCGAGACGACGGCACGGCGAGCACTGCGGCCGCAACTCGTTGCACTTGACGCGGCGTCTCTTGCAGTTGAAGCATCCCATGCGCGACTTGAAATGGCCGCGCCGACTAAGAGGCTGGCGACTCTCGCGCGAGGCGGCGACAACGGAGGCGTCGCTCAATCGCGCGGCTGATTCACTGCCCTCGGGCGACGCCGGCGACGCCGACGAATTGCTGGAGGACGAAGATGAGGACGAGGATGAGCTGTCGGGCATCATGGCGAATGCTAGACTTGGAATAGGAATGGCGAGAAGAGGCTCAGGCGGAGACGAGGTCGAGCTGGGAGGCGGACATGGATTAGGGCAGCCCCGCGGCGGCGTCTGCGGGGGATGCAGAGATGGTGATGCCGGCGGCTGGTACGGGTACCTCTGTCATGGACAAGGGCAGCAGGTTTTGGAGCAGCAATGATGAAACTCTGGTGTCGAGAGCGATGCGTGAGATATAAATGGTGTTGAAAAGGGATTTCGTGTGGTGCAGCGCAAGGCTCTTGAGAGAGTTTTTTTTTTTCAAAGTGACGAAAGGCAAATGGTCGAGGGCTGGATGAAAACTCTCAGCACGGTATCCGTAGTCCTGTTAGGTGTTAGGTGTTAGGCGTGACCCATGACCAGCGACATGGCTGAGACGCGCCACAGAGCTAGGATTTGTTAAAGGGCAAGCGCAGCAAGGGCTGATATTTGCATCGAGGTGGCGGAAGAGAAGATGCGACTGGTCGCAAAATCCATGGCAAAGTTGTTTTCTCCGGTGATGCTTTTTCGTCCGAGCGGCCGCTATCCGGTTTCCGGAGCAGAAACATGTCTGATGTGATGTATTGTCTGATGTCTAAATTCCGACAGCTGGCCCTTGCGCGCTATTCTTACTCGGCAGGTACGGATTACAGCGATGAGCGCCCACTAAAACGGCCAACCGTAACGGGTACCTTAGGTACCTTGGCACTCGGTGGACAAAAAACATGGCGCTAGTCTACCTACAACCACTGCTAATCATGGGCGAAAATCAGTGTATATCCGCCATGTTTTTTGTCTACCTAGGTACCCCTTGCTTGGTACCTTGGTAGGTAGGTAGGTTGGTAGGTAGGTACTTAAGGTGCTCCGTACTTTTCAGCAGGGGAGGGGGGGAGCTGACAGTTGCTGACACCCAACAAGGGCTATCTCAAGAAAAAACATGGAAAAAAAGAAAAGAAAGGATGAATCAATCAATCACAAAATAAGCATCGAACCATGTGCATGGATTTCCATCAGATAAAATTCAACCTCATGTGCGCCGCTTCGTCATGCCTCTCTCCCTGGCTGTCCGGTGCACCTTGCCGTCTGCTTCGAATCGGCCGGAATCATCTGCCGGCAGATAAATACGACTTGGTCATTATAAGAGCAGCCTGTTATAGGTGGATATATCCACGATATCGTAAGGGGTATCCGTGCATGTAAATCAAATCATGTTGGACAATGTACAATACCACCCAAACGGCATCCCCATAGGTCTACCCTGATGATGCCAATGTGGCTTGCGCCCGACCCAAGCAAGATGCAAGGCATTCAGCATTGTCTCCTTCCTAATGAAGAAAATGCGACAAACAAGGCCCCCAAGACCAATATTGATAAGGTGCATTTATATATTAATATTTGTACGTCATCCCGGACTAGGGCCCCCTGCGACATCGAATCCCGTCGTCACCTTTCCCGCCATGATTACCCGTGGGGGGTCCCCCCGCACGAGGACCCCTGCGTGCCCTGCTGCCAACCGCTGCTCTCCGGAAAACAAACACTACCAACACGCAACAACGACACCCAGTCTCGCCCAGTCCCTTTCCAGAAATGAAGATTGACCGGGTACCAGGGGCGCTTGCCGACATTGACACGGCCGTCGAGGCCATCGGTGCCGACTTTTGGCCTGTCAACCAGCACATCCATGACAACCCCGAGCTCGCCTGGCACGAATTCATCGCTCACGACACCCTCACGGCTTTCATGGAGACGCAGCCGGGATGGAAAGTCAAGAGATCTGTTTATGGCTTGAAGACTGCATGGACTGCAGTGTACGACAGTGGCGTCCCTGGCCCAGTCGTGTCATTCAATGCCGAATACGGTGTGTGCTACAGTAGCGATGCAAGCTTTATCAGCTAACTAGAGACCCAGACAGCTTGCCAGGAATCGGACACGCATGTGGCCACAACCTCATCGCAACGTCTTCGGTTGTCGGCGCCTCTGCGGCCGCCCAGATCGTTACGGCTAGGAAGCTGCCTGGCAAAATCGTCCTCTATGGCACACCCGCCGAAGAGAGTACGTCGGTCTTGTGAAGCCACGCTCTACCTGTTCTGACGCTCACAGATGGCGGCGGCAAGGTCAAACTCCTTGAAGCCGGCGCCTACAAGGACTACAATGTCGATCTGAGCCTCATCTCGCACCCCAGTATCGGGCCCACGTCGGCGCGCCTGGGCACGACGGCCATTTCCACCTTCAAGGTCGAGTATTTCGGCGTCGCCGCGCACGCCGCCGCGAACCCGTGGCTCGGCATCAACGCCCTCGACGCCCTTGTTCAGGGCTACAACAATTTTTCCATGCTGCGCCAGCAGACCGTCCCTGGCGAGATCATTCAAGGTTACATTACCCACGGCGGCGACGCGACCAACATTATCCACAAGTACGCGGCCGGCGAGTTCACCGTGCGCGCCGATTCGGCGTCGCGGCTCGAGACGCTGCGCGCGCAGGTCGTCCGCTGCTTCGAAGCCGGCGCGCTCGCGACGGGCGCAAGGCTGCAGCTCACGCACCTCGGCGCCTACAAGGATAACCTCTCCAACGGGCCCATGGCCGATGCGTTTACGCGCTATTACAATGCGCTCGGCGGAAGCAAGGACGACACGATTGCGACTGACCCGGACAAGGACGCCGCCAACGGCAAGACGCAGGCCAGCACCGACCAGGGCGACGTCTCGTATGCCATGCCGTCCATCAGCCCCATATACCAGATCGAGGGCAGCCAGGGCCCGCACACACCGGGCTTTGCAAAATCGGCGGGCACCAGGGCGGCGTATGCCCGCGCTCTGCGGGTGGCCAAGGGGCTCGCTGGCGTGGCTGTGGAGGCGCTCCGCGACCAACACTTCCTGGCCGACATCAAGAGCACTTGGGAGCAGGATAGGAAGAAGTCCGGAGAAGCCGTGGCTTATAATTAGTAGGAAATTTCCTGGATCAAAGTTTCCAACTAAACTTCATTTATTAGTTGATTGAGCTAAGGAGCGTCACAAATCAATACCTCGGACTGTCGGACTACTATTGTTCGCTAATCCGCCCCGACACTTGTTAGTGGCGTTGGTGGCGGAGATGCGCGCCCAAGTCCGCTGGATCCGTTATTACAGTTGAGTAATCAATTTCAGAGAATTCTAATGAGTATTCATGATGCCGAAGATCTCTTTTCTCCTTTCTTCTTGTTCTTTGCATCTTGATGATTGCGTGTGGACTGTGATATTCGCTCTCAAACCTCGTCATCGCCGGCAGAGCCGCCGTCTCACAAAGTCAGGCCACCCAATGGCTGCCAACGGGTTGGCCGCTGACGGCTCCTCGGCGGCCACCGACGCCGACGCTTCCGCCGCCAACAACAACCACAACACCAACAGCACCCCCGACGCATCCCGCCAGCACAGCACCCTGCCGCCGCACTACAACTCCTTCCCGCGCTACCACCACACCATCCACCAACCCGGCCCTCCGCCCCATGCCAGCAGCAGCAATAACAGCAGCAGCGGCAAGCAGATCCCGGCGGCGACAGCTCGGGTCCTCGGCCCGGACCTGCTGCGCGGGCTGCTCATGGCCTTTATGGCCATGGACCATCTCGGCATCGCGCTCCGTCCCTGGCCGCACGGCCTCGGCAACGGCCCGGAGCGGGACGGCGAGCCCGTCACGCACTGGAACCGCCCCGCGGCGTACATTGTGCGGTCGCTGACGCACCTCTGCGCGCCGGGCTTTGCGCTGCTGCTCGGCATGGGCGTCGCGTATCTGGGGCGCGCCCGCCGTCACGGCAAAGGCTGGAGCGCACGCCGGCTTCTGCGGTACTTTGCGCTGCGCATGGCGGTGCTGACGCTCGTCATGATTGCGCAGAGCCTAGTCATGACGGCCGGCCAGGTCTGGTTTCTCAACATTGTGCTGTTTGCGCTGGCCGTCGACTACTTTCTCGCCGGCGCCGTCTGGCTCGCGCTCGACGAGACGGAGCACAGGCTGACGGACCTCCTGACGAGGAAAATGCTGCTGCTGCGGCAACAACACGAAGAGCAGGACGCGACGGCGGCGGCGGCGGCGGCGGCGGCGGACAACGAGGCTGACGCCGAGCAGCAGCCGCTGTTGCTGTTGGCCGCACGGCAGCAGGGGGCCCCGCAGGTGAGCACCGCAGAGACCAAGGCGGCGCGGATATCCTGGCACGTGCATAATACGCTTCTCCTGTTGCTCAGCGTTGTGGCCATTTTCTGGAACATTTGGCTGTCTAGAGATCAAGGCCAGTGCGCCGTCCCCGGGGCTTCAGACACGGCCCACGTCGTCGTCGGCGCCCCCGGGGGCTGGCCCGAGTCCGAGCCCGACAGGTACTGGTGGCTGCATCTCTGGTTCTGGGAGACGAGCGCGCCGGGCGTCCTGTCGGCCTTTCCGCCGCTCGCGTGGCTCTCCTTTGCCCTCGTTGGCGTCCTCTACGGCCGCGCCATGACGATCCGCGACAACAACCACCCGCACCGCTCGACGCCCCGCCGCCTGCTCGGCCATTTGCTCGCCGGCCTCGTCTTTGCCGTCATCTTTGTGCTCACCCGTCTTTTGCACATTGGTAATCTCTCGGAGCACTGCCTGCAGACGCCCGAGAACCGGGCGCACCCGTCGCGGAACCAGTACCTCGCGTCGCCGGCCGCCTTTTTCTACACGGTCAAGTACCCGCCCGACGTGGCCTTTTGGGCGCTCACGCTCGCCGCCAATTTCTTCCTCCTCGCGGGCCTGGGCCGCATCCCGGCCGCCTTTGCCAAGCGGTGGCTCGTCGTCTTGCTCGACTTTGGCACCGCGTCGCTCTTCTTTTACGTGGTCCACATGCCCGTCGTGTTTCTCACGGGATGGGCCATGTGCGCCGTCTTTGGCCACGAGACGGACCAGGAGGAGGGACCGCCGGGGGTTTTCGTCTCGGTCAAGTCGATTGATAACGTGGTTGGTGTTTTCGCCGTGTGGACGCTCTGTATGCTCATCATGTGGCCGCTATGTCGGTGGTATGGGCGGTTCAAGTTTGGGAAGCCAGCGGATTCATTGTGGCGCATGTTCTAAACCATGAATGATGCAATGTCTTGTAACATAGAAAGTAAAACATGCAACAGTATTGTGACTCATGCCTAACCGAACCTTGTAGTTCTATCCGCGTTTCCGCGCAAATTACCATGATTTTTTCTGAGTTTTTTCTGATTTTTCCGAGTTTTTTCTGATTTCCCTGACATCGCCCGAGCCTCTGATTCTTCAAGGTCCCTCAGCCAACGTGGTCATGGCTGCGGCATGGCAGTTGAGCTACATCGCTTATATCTTGTAATAATGCCATGCAAGGGAAGCAAAAGATGGGACGCCCTCAACGGTTGCCCCTTGTCAGAATTGGCTCTGGTGCATTCCGTGAAAACCAAACCCAATGGGAAAGTCCGCCTCGGCTCTGCCCACCTCCTCAAGCGAATGGGCATCCAAGCACAACAGATACGATGTCTTGGATACGCCGTCCAACACCACACTCAACAGCACACCGTCATCTTCCTCTGTCGCTCCTGGTCTCTCCACAAATATGGGCTCGCCAGGAGTGTGTCCCTTGTCTCCACGCCAGATGAGGGCTTCACGTGTCTGCACGTCCGTCTTAACAAGGCAGTCCAGGAACGTGCTGATGCCGCGACTTGTAACGCTGTACACGTAGCGGTGTGGCTTGTGTACCATTCGTGAATTGATTATGGGCAGGTCACCAGCGTGCGGAGCTGGGATCGAGAGCACCTCCTCGCCGGCGGCAGTCTGAGCTTCTTCCTCAGTCTGTTGCATGCCGTCACGCGGCAGGCGGAAACGGTACCGCACCAGACGTACATGACCCTTTTTGTAACGTTCGTCGGTGAAGAAGAACTTTTTGGCCGCATCATCTCGATCCATGACAATGTCGTAAGAAAGAATCTTGAGAATATCTGTGTTGTCATAACGGACATACTCAAACGAGAGATCTGTACGCATCTCATTGTTCTCATCCAATATTGTCTCCTCGAATGCATTGATTGAATGGAAAAAGAAGGATGCCGGTGTAGAAAACCGGGCCACCACGCCACGATCTCCTGTGCGATCAACAATGAGCCAACGGCAGGGGGTGCTGTCGTCAAACGGTGTTATCGCCCCAAGTACATTCTGTTCCCAGAGAATCTTGGCACCTTTCCACCCGAGATGGGTAGTTGGGACGCACAGTACCATGTAATTTGGTGTCAGGAAGAAGCTGTGTATGTAGGCTGGAGCGAGGCTGGGCTCCGACACCGTAGCGAAGATTTCTGTTTTGCCTGTCGCGGCACGGACGCGGAAAAAGCGGTAAGTCGCAAACCGGCCAAACTCGAGGTTGTAGTTGTACAAATCGCCGTTTTCGGGATCCCGCTGCGCGTGCGCGCATGAGAGCGGGCCCTTGAGATCCGGATGCAGGCTTGACTGATCGGTAAAGCCCAGCGGCTCAAGTGTTTGCGGATCGATTTTTTGTAAGCCAGCTGTATCGGTACTGATGTACAGATTATCCAGACCGGGGCGGTGGTCAGTCTGGTCTGTATGTTTGTGGTCCTTGTCAATGCCAGGGAAATTCGGGAGCAGCACAACATTGTTGTTGTATTGATCACGAGGAGCAAACATGCCCATCGCCTTTGCGAAAATCCCCATGCATGGATCAGCACGTTGGCCGAACGAGGCACCACCTCGCTTGCCCGTTTCTTTGATGTGCTGTTCCAGGCGCTCAGACTGTCGCCGAGAAGAGTACATTACTGATGTCTTGCCGCCCGGTGTGCTTGACGGCACAATGTCAAACTTGTGACTGTGAGCGAGACCATCGAACCAGTGAGTGATGTTGTGAGTGCCATTGGAGTTGGTTTCGACAGAACTCTGGCCGGGCCCGGTGCGGTACAGAGCGCCAGCGGCCCAATCTGGAATGGAGCCTTTCAAGTTGAGCGCAATGGGACCGCGGTGCTCTTCAAGCCCTTCAAACTACAGGGACCGCGTTAGTTGACTGGAAGACATGGCGTACTAAAACTTACTCCAGCTTCATTGGGCCATTCTTTCCAGCTTTCCTGAAGTCTGTAGTTTTGAATGTCGGCGGCGTCTTCGCCTTCGTCGGCAGCTTTGCGCAATATAACTCCTGGGTCGTTGAGAGCCATGTTGAAGCTAGTTTCTTGACTCGAAATGCAATCGAGGTGCTGACAAGATGCAGAAGCTAGCGTGAACAAACCTCGACCTGAAGCTGTTCTGAAATGTAGGTGACGAGCTAGTAACAGGCGATGCCGAGGTAGATGCCTTAATAAGCTGCATGAGGATGTACAGGAGCCAACGTAGGACACGATAGCAAGGCTAAATAGTGCTTCTATAAACAATTCGACCCGAGCTCACACAGAAATACAAAAATAGTACCGTGCAACGCCAATTGGTCAAGATGCGATATTCGTGGCGTCTCCAAGACCGGGCACGAGTTTGTCGGCCTTGACAGTCAGCATGCAGCAACAGCAGACGGAGGTGGGTTAGCGAGGGATTGACGGGATTGACAGGTGAAATGTGTAGCCAATAATCGTGTGCGATGGGAAGAAAGATGCCGAGAAGCGCACGGCGGGTAATACAATAGGGACGCAGCTGACAAGGGCTTTGGCGAAATGATCGGGGCGTACAGAAGTCGGAGAGGCGAGATGGCCGGATCAACGGGTATATATATTAATCATGTAGATCTTGTACCAGAAATAATTATTGGCGAAAGACAGGGATTGAAGAATCCAAAGACGAGCCAGATATTTGGCAGACTTGATTGTGCGTCCCGCGGTTCCCTTGGCTCAAAGCGAGTGAGTGATAGAGCCAATGTGTCGGAGTGTTGGCGATGGACCACGAATGGCGGGCCAGCGTAAGCGAAGGGGTCAGCATAAACCTTGATAAGCCCCGGCCGGATTGAGGTCAGTTCCAAGCTACTAAATACGCAAGATGGTCTTGTCACTAGCGTGGCCAAGCAGACCGGTCACGCTCAAAGGAAATCCTGCCTTGTGGTGATGCAGTCGTGTCTTTGACTTGCTTAAGAAGTTAGCTGATGGTTGCTCCCACCATGCTGCATGACATGTCAGGCCACACCTCGATAAATTTTGAGCGCAGACAAATGTGACTAACGACGTAAATCTGCGTTTGATACACCGATTTTTATTGCTTGTATTCAGGTCGGTAGGCTTGCAATCGACGGATGGCTAGAGAGGCGTTGATGCAACTTTGGCCGGTGAACGGACATTGCAGTCCTTGACAATGTAGTTGATGCTCGCCCGATCGCGCGCGCGCAAACAGCCTGAATAGAGCGGATGTTTCGAGACCGGAAATTACAAAAGAGAAAAAGACAAATGGAAAGCAAAGCACTTGCTTATATCTGCCCCAAGCGGTGAACATTGCGTCCTTGACCCTTTCTTTCAAAATGCTTGGCTCATGCACAGCGCGCGCGATGCTCATTGGAGGACGAGAACTGCCGACGAATGGACTCGCTAATCCTCTCCAAAACAGTTCAAGCGTCTTTTTTGTTGAGCACCCCAACCCCAGTCTGCATATATCACAGAGATGGACGGCCGATTTGATAGACGTAATGTGCATTTGAATTGCCGGCGCAGTATGCGTCGCGGCAGTCTGAACCCAACGTCGGCCCATATGAGCAGAGTTGCATCATCACAGTGACACCGCATAGGTATTGCGCATAGCACAAACTGTCAGCAGTTTCAGCCATGCAAAAGCGCGTGATTTTCTTTTCTTTTCTTTTTTTTTTTGAGGCGGTCGGCATCTTCCTGCAGCGGACCGTTCACCAGAGAGGTTGGAAGCCTGCCATTATCTAAGTCACGGCAGCAGGTCGTTGTAGAGCGCTTCGTCGGATGTAATTTGACGTCACGTCAAATGTATGGTGATGTTTGCCGCTGTTGTCCTCAGCTTGGAAACACCTTTGAGTTGGCGAGAAAGTCGTCTACCGCCTTCTTTCTCGACGTGCGCAGCTCGTCCACATTGACCAAGTCTCGCGAGCGCGAACCGGCGCTGGCATCCCGAAAGGTGTCGACGCCGCTGGCTACGCGATCGAGCAGGCCGCGCATCTTTTCCAGCTCCCTTTCCACGGCCCCGTTGCGGGTGACGAGGTTTTCTTGTACGCCCTTGCCCGACTCTGAGGTGCGCAGCGGTTCAATGGCGGATTGCAGCCGGCGGAGCTTTTCCATACGGAGCTGAAGCTGTTGCCGCTCCTTGCTCAGCTGGGCAAGACGGGCGACAGACCGTGAGTAAGTTTGCGCATCTTCAGGCTTGGCCGCCGCTTCCTTTTCCAACGGCCAAGAAACCGGGAGTGAATCAATAGTTTCATCGTTGGCTATCCGTAGCGAAGAAAAAAAAAGAAGAAGAAGAAAAGAATCAGCGCAAGCGAGCAGTAGAGGAAGTGTTTGCGTGAGACTCACTCAGATCTACCTCTTTTCCAATGCTTGCGTCTTCGTTTGCGCCCCCTTGTCGACGATCAGTTTGCCCAATATAAATGGCACTGATACGCTCCGCCAGATCTCGGCTGGCTTGAGGCGCATATGCACGATGGCAATGCTCCTCGATAATGCGGTTAAATTCGAAGACGACATCGTCGACGACTCGTTTTCGAATGGGCGTGTTGGACGCGTCATTTGTGGCGCGCCAGGCGCGAGACGGCGCAACAGGCTGCGATAGCAGTGTAGTCTGCGCTGCGATGAAGGCCTGCTTTCTGGCGGGAATAGTCGGTGTTGGAGTGTCCATGATGATAGAAGCGGCGATGTAGACTCCGATGTCGTGAAGATGGCGGTTGCGCGTTCATCGGGGCGCCACGCCTGTACAGAAGCCCACCAGCGCCCTCGTTACCTTTAGGTACCTTATGCCCGTAATATCGGCAGCGCGAGAAGCACAGTCACCACAATCCGACAAGGGGCAAAGGATTTCTTTTTCTCTTTGGTTGTTTTTTCATTTCTATAAAGCTCGACTCTTGTTCTTTTTCTTCGTCAATTTTTGAGCCTGTGTCCGGATTTCTGCAATGATACATGCAGTCACCACACAAACGTGGCGACCAGCTGCTAGGTATTGCGGGGACAAAGCAATTAGCCCACAATTAGCACACTCGAGTACTGCTGTTTTCCAATTAATTATTCGTAGCAAATATTTCCTGAGTCGAGTCAAGATACTATCAAAGTGCATCTCGCATCTTGTGGAAACGTGATGCCCACGTTCTTTTGTGCCCCCCCTGACAGACAGGCTGTGGCATGTGATTTTCCGTTGGCATTCATCTCGTCACCAGATGACTGTTATCGGAGGGGCCTCTTTCGACTGAGTAATATGTACCAGTAATTAAAGTACCCGCATTCTGCACTGCATCTTTCTCCATTGACCCTCATCATTCGAGTGCTGCCTGTTCCTTGTCAGCTTACGTTGAACGGTTCGACTACCAGTAGAATATACATGCAACAGAGACCCTGTGACCGTCGCTTCACGTCCTCATTCACGTTAGTCATGACTGGCAATGTTTCATATTGATTCTGCTCATCATCAGTGGGACTTGCTGCATCGATTCCCACGCATTACTACGCCGACTGAGGCCGAGAGGATGCAGATTGCAGAATACCGAGACCAACCGAAGCCAGGTGGCGAGTGTTTGGAATTGCAGACAATTACCCTCTTATTCCCTCTTCCCCGCATGACTGGCTCGAAAGTGCCAAGAGCCTGGTCAGGCTACCACGGGGATCCGGCCGTATCGCCAGTCGTCACCTCGGCCGGCCTTGCAGCAGCGACCAAAACCGTGGTCTGCATGCAGCTTGAGTAAGTGGTGCTCTACGGTCTGAGGCAAGTGAGGGTCGAGCGGGACCGTAGCAAAGCTTCACCACTAGAAGAAGGAAATGAGGCTGATTTGACGCCACTTTCGACGTGTTCTCGAGACAAGAACTCCTCAATGTGGACACCAATGAGGGCAACAATTAATTCGAACAAGAAACCAAGTCGCCTTTGACGACCGAAGCCTGTCAGCGCTGGATTGGGAGTTGGAACTGTTCTACACATCCTCGGCCGATGGAGCGCGCGGTCGGCAACGCTAGAATCGGGACAACCCGTCCGTAACGCAAAGGCAAACGGTAAGGTGGCTGTCGAGAACAAACCGCCATTTCATGTACCGAGAGGCCTTTGCAAACTTGCTGTGCACACTATGCGCGCCTCTTCGATCCATTCGTCTTTCGTACAATCTTGGGCTCGGACAGGGCACTAATGTGACTTGGCTTTGCATCTCGTTTGTAGGCTAGCGGGGCGTTACTTGCTACTCCGTAAAATGTCGGCTCATCGTCTATCAAGGGTTAACAAGTACTTAGTTTGCTGAGGAGTGCCTAGTTTTAAAAAAGTTCGTCGACTCTTCACCGTAATATGTATGCTAAGCTACATCATATTATCCTCTTTCTTAGAGATCGACTCACCTTGCATCCGGGCATACTGATAGTACTGCTGAAAGGCGGTGCCAGTAATTACGGAATACGGATGTTGGTGAATGTATAAGAAGCCTTCGAACGGTCTCGATTCCTTAGCATGCCTAGGCCTTAATTTATCGAAGCAATCTGATCTGTCACCCTCCTACAGCCAGCCAGCCCCGAGAGAACGACTTCAGAAGATCACGAGGGATGGCTAGTGTCCTGCTCGCACGGCCAATTGCGCAGAGATTCGTCACTGATCAGCAAGCCACGCGTGGCGCATAATTTATTGCGCCCGTCAAGAAAGACCCTGACGCTGTTGCCATGCATTAAGCTTTGGAGGGATGACCAGAGAGTCTCGCTCTATTGTCTACTCAGAGTTTCCTAAAGCAGTCCCACGAGGCCTCTTGGACGGTGCGAATCGATTGTGTTTCGGATAGCCTATTCTTATTCTTTGCCATTGTTGTGTTACATTGCAATGTCCGCAGCATCTGGCCATGATATTTGTTCTGGGGCTTGTTCCAAGGCTTTGTCCATTGCTGGAATTGTCGGCCAAACAGTGCAGGAAACCTGCTCTCGCTCTCAGCTCAGCCAATCAAGAACCAACAGCCATCCATCATCAACTTTCACACGAATCAAGCACGACGAGCAAGGACGAACTACAACCTCTAACAGCGTAACCCACCAACAACAGACGAAACGAATTACAACATCTTTTTTTTGTAGCATTACCTGGATCATGATTAGGGATAGGGATTCGCGGCTAGGATCTGGGTTAGTGGGTTACATTGTCACTGATTGTCAGTGGTACGTTAGGCATCTCCGTGGCGGCCCACTACTCCTGCGAAGCAAGCCGACAATCAACAATGCTAATCCTGGCTGAAATCATCCCGTTCAAGGTCCACCGAACCAAGACGCTGTGTACAAATATCCGAAAGGCAATTTTCTGTCAGCACTACGGATTACTGGTAGTGGGCTAGCTCGGCATTCCCCCATTTGGCGCAATCAAACATCAGGGGTTGCAGGGCTACAGGGCTAGACAAGTTTTCTTGCCGTTTTTTTTACGGGAGTACCGAGTATTTAGGCCAATTTCTTTTCCGAGTTCTCGCTTGGAGGCTTACTTGATTGAGGTCGGTCACCAACCAGGCTGTCAGCATTTTGTTTGCCAACTTGCTAGTACTTGGCAGGCGCGTTCTCTGCCTCGAATGCCGCCACCATTACGAAGAAAATACCTATCGACTCTCTTCAATGCAAAAGTGTCATGTGGTTTGGTCCTGGATATTTGGGAATCTATAAGCCTTGCACGCACATCTTTATGTATTATGCAAAGGTGGTGCCAATGACGCCCAGTCCAAGTAAGCCGAAAAGGGTGGAGGCGTGCTTACTCCACTGTATTACAGGGACCAAAACGTCAGTAACGCCACCAAGTTGCGACTTCGCCTCAAGGAGTGACAATTCTGGATTTTGCCATACAAAGCACAACTGGGCTGACTACGGTCATCCTCCGACGACCGTTTTGGCCTCAGGAGAATCTAGAGCAACTTCACCTCCAAACCCCTTCGTTGCCCGTCAAGCCCGTCACCGTGTCCCGCCCCCCACGCTTTGCTCACCTGTGAATTTAGCCCCGATGCAGCCACACAACTTGGGATCGGGATGCGAGAGAGTGTGGCGTAATAGACGTCTATTTGAAATTGGTCTCCGTGTGTTCCGGACGTAAGCATCACCTGTTGCCTGCTGGCTTGCCTGTTTCCTGGCGATTACGAAGGATTGTGGTAGAGAAGCATGTGAGAATGATGCCACGAGAAGTCTAGAAAGAGCTGATGCGCTCGGCTGTAAACGTCTGCGCACCACAATGGCCGTTGCCTGTCTCACAACGTTGCCTAACATTACTGGTCGACAAGCGGTGATGGAGGAGTGTAAGCGGGCGCATAGGAGACGCACGGCACGCGGGCGTTGCCATGAAGCTGACGACCCTTGAACCTCGACGGTCTCCATGCCTCTCTTAGAAGCTTACCGAGGCGGAATCAATAGTCACAACTGCTGTTCATGTTGGCTTGCTTGTTGTTGCCCTTTGCAGCAACCCTCCTCGTGCCATTAGACCTTTGTAGCAATCCTCATCAAGCAGCGTTTCCTTTTTTTTATTTTTTTTTTATTTTTTTTTTTGGCTGCGACACCCAAAACTACATGCTTCTTCTCGAAATTCCTCGACCTTAGCGAGACATGCTCCACAGAGCACGGACTTTGCGTCAGCATTCTCGTCACATTGCTCGGCGCCACCCCGTTTTAGCCTCATCCTCTTAATTCGGGATGTCACTGATTAGTGGACCGCAGATTTCCGCTAACTATAATCCGTAGATTCTTCAAGAAAAGCTGAGACTAGCTCAATCTTCGGACCCGCGCTTACTCGTGATAAATACCCCCAGCTCGTCCTGACCCTGTATTCATTCCTCTTCCTGAGGATATCAACAGACCCCATCATCATAGAGCAAGCAACTATCCAAGAATTCCCCCAAGAGCCAGATCCCTCGCGGACTCGGTCGCTTCATTTTTCTTCGGCAAGTACATGTACACAATGGTAAGTTTGACATGTTGTGTATCCCCCGTTGAGGAAACCTGTAATTAAATCAATATTAGCATCAAAACAGAGTGCGTCTATTCGGCGTCGCCGCCGCCATACTTGCTGCTGCCAATGCCACCGCTTCCCCCGTGCTTTGCGGCGCCATTGACGCGGTGTGGCAGGAGCAAGCTGCCGTGGTGGGCAACTACCCCGAGTGCGCGTCCTACTATGACAGCTCCAATCTGGACCAGACTGTCGACCTCGACTCTGAACACCCGCACATGGCCCGATTCAATGCCTGCAAACGCTACAGTGCCACCACCTGGGCATGCCCTACCATTGACGAGCATGAGGGTGCCGAATCTGAGCAAACTGAACAAGGAAACCACGACTCTCTGACGGCTAGGCGCTTTCGCAAACGCGCTGTATGGACGATTTCTGACATTGAAAGGCGCGCGGTCATCAATAACAGTGAATCTGAGCAAGCTGACGAGACCAACCGCGATTCTACAAAGGCTGGAAGACTTTGCAGACGGACCTTTACCAACGCTCATTGGGGTTGCCCTGGCGCTGGCAAGCGTGAGGAGGTCCAAGGCACCAATGTCCAAAATGGCAACTGGCCTCCTCACAAGCGCGAGGTCCTCGCGGCCTCCAATGTCGATGCCAAGGTGGGCTCTGGGCTCGCTGTGGCTGCAAAACCTCCCGGCAACTGGCCGCCGCATATACCCGAGGGCCTTGGGCTCGACGTGGCTTCGAAGCCTCCCGGCAACTGGCCTCCTCACAAGCGCGAGACCCCCGCGGCTTCCAATACCGATGTCAAGGTGGACACTGGGATCAATGTGGCGGCTTCGAAATCTCCTGGCAATTGGCCGCCGCATACGCGCGAGGACCTTGGGCTCGATGTGGCTTCAAAACCTCCTGGCAACTGGCCGCCGCACAAGCGTCGAGACGCCGCGGACGAGGAGTAAGCCAAGGCAGAAAGCGAATGTACGTGGGCGATGCCCATGCTACAGGGAAAGCCGGACACGAGAGTAGGCTGGTCCTTTTACTTCCCTCATGACATCTGGCGTGTAAAGTATGGTACATGTCCATCTTCCTTGTATATGTGTTTATATGAAAACCATCTTTGGCTCTTGAATGTTTTTAGCCTAGCAATAGATATTATGTTGATGACGATGTTGATGAATATAATTATTAGTTTTACTTGGACAATCTAGAATATATGCAGTTCAATACCTACAGTTCATCTTCGGTGCATAAGTTGCCTTCAAAACGTGCAACCAAAGATGGGGCACGTAGTATTAGGAATCCTTCCCTTGCAGCCTTGATACTTTGCCTGATTCGTGCATGGTGTACTGTGCGATTGGCTCACGCCAAGCTGGTGTGCCCGATTCGGTGGGTTGTAGCACAGGTGATATGTAGTCTCCCGATGCGGGACCTACATAGGCTGCAGGGCTGGCGTTGCACTGCATTGCGTCGGCCCCCATCTCGAGGCCATGACGCTGCATGTGCATGGTCGATATATGAAAATCCATGTTGAATGCAAAATATTGCTATATGCAGCTGAAAATATAGACAAAGAAGCGCCATTATCTCTTGAATCTTTCAACTCTGACCAAGATCATCTCGTCTACATGCATCAGGTCAGTCTAAATGCCGGACCACCAATAAGTCTCGGGCACGGTAATTGCCGCCCGCAGCGTCTTATCCGTCACGGCGCTGCTGTCGCTAATGGTGACATCGTAGTCACCCGCCTCGACGCACCACTGCTCGCGCTCCTCGTCAAAGTACGCCGCCGCATACTTTTCAAGCTCGCTGATGGTGACTGCCCGGGATGCGCCCGCCTCGAGCTCGACCTTTGCGAAGCCGCGCAGCTCCTTGACGGGCCGGTTGATGCGCGCAGGCTGCTTGGGTTGAATGTACATTTGCGCAACGGCAGCGCCCTCGCGTTGGCCCGTGTTGGTGATGCGGACGGTGGCGCTGATTTTGCCGCTGGCAACGACGACGGAGAGGTCGGAAAAGCTAAACGTTGTGTAAGAGAGGCCGTGGCCAAAGGGAAAGTTGACCTCGCGGTCTGCAAACTCGTAGAAGCGGTAGCCAATGTAGACGTCCTCGCCGTAGAGCGTGCGGCCGGCTTCGGTGCGAAAGTTGAGAAAGGCGGGGGTGTCTTGGAGACGCTTGGGGAAGCTGAGCGACAACTTGCCCGAGGGGTTTGAGTCGCCAAAAATGGTGTCGGCGATGCAGTTGCCTGTTTCGTTGCCGCCGTACCAGGCCTGCAGGACGGCCTTGGTCTGCGAGAGCCACGGCATCTCCTCGGGCGTGCCCGTCTGCATGACTACGACGGTGCTGGGGTTGGCGGCCGCGACCTCGGCAATGAGCTGGTCGAGGACGCCGGGCAGCTTCATCGAGGCACGGTCGGCACCCTCCGTCTCCCAGTCGGCGTTGAGACCCGCGCAGATGATGACTTGATCGTGCTCCCTGGCGAGCTGCACGGCCTTTTGGATCTCCCGCTGGTCGTCGATGACCTTGCAGCCGCCGACGCGTAGGGAGCCGTGGCCGGGTACGTAGGCATCGCCTTTGAGAGTATACGTAGGGGCGGAGCCGAACTCGATGCGGAAATGGTAGGTTTCCCCCCTTTTCATCTCGACGCGGCCGCGCTCTTCGCGGGTCGAGGCACCAAAGAATGCATTGCCGGCGACTTGCTTTGTAGCGTTGTCGACAATCAGCTGGCCGTTGACGAATGCCTTGGCCGTGCCACAAACAACGACACCAATCTCGTATGTGCAGTCCTCATCGGCAACTAAAGAGCCTTCCATATCGGCGTACCACACATCGTTGACTTTGGGGTTGCTGTAGTCGACCAAGTGCATCTCGGTCTTTATGAATTGGAGCTCGTCGATTACCTTGCGATCAGCATCACCGTGAGCCTCGTTGAAGACCCGCCAACGGATGCCAGGCTTGCCGTCAGGGCCTGTGAGTTGGTTTCCCAGGATGGGCAAGAAGCAGTGGGTATAGGCCCCGACAGTAAAGATAGGCTGGCTGCCGAGCTTCTCACTGATGCCGTCAAATGGAGTAACAGCATAATAGGCACGAAGAGCAGCAGAGCCACCGCCATGGTAAGTGGCCTCCTTGGCGTTGGGTCCAAGTACCAGCGTCTTCTTCTCCTTGGAAAAAGGCAGAATATTGTCGTCGTTTTTGAGCAGGACAATACTTTCATTGCCAATTTTTCGGAGCAAGGCAGCCGTTTCGGGGGTGTCAAGCGTTGATTCGGGGCCGTTCTCTTGGATTGGTAGAGACGATACTTTCTTGACGAGATTGAGCACTTGGCGCACGCGATTGTCGATGTGGTGAATGAATGGCTTGCCTGTTGAGACGTTGAACTGGAGAGCTTCGCCGCGGAAGCGCGAAGGACCAGGCATTTCGAGATCAAGACCAGCCTTGATGGCATCATTGGTGCTATACGTGCCATACCAGTCACTCATGATAAGACCGTCCCAGCCCCATTCCTTGCGCAGCATACCATCTAGATACTTGGTGTTCTCGCTGCAAAACGTGCCATTGATGCCATTGTAAGCAGTCATGAAGGCACCGGGGCGGGCATCGCGAACAGCAATCTGAAAGGGCATAGCGTAAACTTCGCGGAGAGCCCGCTCAGTGACTATGCTCTGGACACCCATACGCTTGTCCTCTTGATCATTGCAGAGGAAGTGCTTGATGGTAGCGACGACACTAGTGCTCTGAATACCACGGACCAGTGCCGCGGCGCCGAGACCACTCAAGAATGGGTCTTCGCTGATGGACTCGAAGCCACGGCCGCCTAGAGGGGATCGCTGCATGTTGATTGTCGGGCCGAGAATCAAGTGGGCGCTCTTAGCAATGGCCTCGTCGCCCATGGTCTTGCCAGCCTGTTCGAGAAGCTCTTGATTAAAGGTCGAGCCAAGGGCAGTCCCACAAGGAAAGCAAGCAGCGGGAACGCCGTTAAAGAATCTCGTGCCCCGGACACCGTTGGGGCCATCGGACATGCGAATGGAGGGGATTCCATACTTGGGTAAAGCCTTTGTGTGCCAGAAGTCAATGCCTAATTTGCTCAGTACAGGCTAGCGATGATGGGCGCCAACGGCATACCAGAGAGCAACTCAACCTTTTCGGTTAGAGTCAGCTTCTTGAGCATCGCATCTACGTCGAGATTGGCCATTGCGGGCAGGGTCGAATTGCCTTGCTTGGGCCGGTCTTCGAGTTTCCGACAAAGAGAAACAAAATTTGGAGCAGTTTTCTCGATAACGGCATAGGGATTAGAGAGACGGAAGGCAAGGTAGCTTGGTGCCGAAGCTTAGTAGCGTCACCGGCATCGCGGGGCTAGAGTCTGAGATGGCATCAGAAAGAATCGGGATTCCTATCTTTGGAGCATGGCCAATCAGCCTGCAGGTCCAATTAAGATCCATCCGATGATGAAATAGCAGCAGAGAAGCACCAACTCTGAAGTGGGCAAAGAACGCGAGCAACTCTCTCTTGCGATTTGGTGATGTGAATGGTGAATTGAGAGCTGTGGGTCACGATAAGCGGGGATTTACCTATCTAGCAGAGATCGCCCGCAGTTCGGGATAAGTGTAAAGCCGCTGCCGACGAGCCATTTCAGCGCCGACACTGTCGCATCTTCGGGACGAATTCCCGCTGATGCAGCAGATTCTATTTGCGGCGCAATCATAAGATCGACACTATCGCATGTTCGGGACGAAATGCCGCCGATGGCTGCAGCAGGCTCTCTCGTGCAATCGAAGATGGCCGAGACTGCCCGCTTTAGGCTCGGGCTCGGGATGAGGGAGGCCGAGTGTTGGCGCCGTGTCCGTCAAGGTGTCTGAAAAAAGTGCTGATTCGAGACTCACAAAAAGACATGTCCACACCAAGCTGGTATCTGATGCCGCTGCGCGAGGCTGCTCCGCTATGTGTGCGTGGCCTACCATGATCGCAGCCGCCCTCGATGACGCAGATCATGACAGAATAGCCACCATGCCTGGTCTCCGCCGACTAATCTCCTACACAACCTCCAACACTAACACGGCTACAGCTCGCCGGCCCGGTCACCCAAGTCTTACCTGGTGCGCATACGGCCAGACCTTGACCCATCAAGCTCGCTCAAAACAACACCGCTAGATGTCAGTAGTTGTGGTGATGCGGGGTAATAGCAGACCGGAGCTTGTAGAGTCGCCAGAGCAAGCGTCCGCAGTACGAAACAAACTGATTCTTGTCCTGCGCATCAGACTGACCATCCTGACATCTACCGAACCACCTATCGGCAAGCTGCTTTATGGTCAAAGATTTCCATGCTAGCCAATGTATACCCCCTCACACAGTAGTGCAGTTGCATCATGCCGATCAGCACTTATATCACCCGGTCACTTGTCTAGTGCGGCCGACTCGGTCCGCGAAAAGCAATGCTTTTTGCACTGTTTGGTACCTTTTCTGTAATAAACAACCTGACCTGCATTAGTGTGGTCCCTTGGGCGCTCTTTAACCATGTGCGCCATTCTCGTAGTGTATATTGGTCTGGACCGAACCAGTCTCTGGTTGTCAAGGAAATCTGCCAAACAATCCCGTGGCCTTTTTCTCACACACACTTGCATCGGAATTCTTCATTTAAGCATACTTGCAATCCAAGAGACTGTCATAAGGGCGGCGGCCCGGGCCGCGCGAACAAGATAGTTACTGAGCAGGTTCTTGTCGAGCCGAGCTGCCATCTCCCAACACTCAGAACTCACCGCTAATTAGGAACAGAGACAGTCTCTGTGAGACGAATTATGCCCTGATTTTGGATGTGAGCTATGTTCATTAGGTTTTTTCAAGAAGTATTTTTGTGTACGAAAATATGATGTGGAAATTGAGGGACTTGAGCTATTACCCGTGGCAGCGATGGATCTCAGTATCAGTATAATTGGCTAATGATCATTGCTAGAATATAATATAGCGCAGAATGGATGAGTTTGATGTGAGCCAGTTTTGTGGTGCAGACGGTTTTTTTTTTCCTTCAAGTCTGCGGGCAGCTTATTGCGTGAGCTACTCCATCATCATTCACCTTGGCCGTGGTCAGATAACCCAGCTCACCACCATCGTTATGGTATCGGGTTGCCCAATAGTAGGTTTGATTGTACTACACCCACCCTCATACGCGCCACTAATGTACTCAGGATTTCACTTCCTCGCAGGTCAACACGTCGCGCGCATTTACAAACAGTCACGGCAGGAAGCGTGCCCGTAGCATCGTACCGCAATCTCCTCCCCACGCGCTCGGCGCCGCCCGAAAAAAACCAACAACTAAAACTACACGCCTCACAGAGCCCACCATATTTCCCATTTCTTCTGCCCGTCGCCGACGGGTAGGCGTGCGGCACTGCCGGGGTGGGCACTCGCGACGGCCGGCCCGGGACGAATACGGCCGGAAAACAGCCGCGCGGGCAGACGATGAAGAAGAAGAAAACCAAAAAAAGCTGGTCTAATATACCTTGCCACCGCGGTTGAGGGGAATAAAGGGTGGCAAGGCCGTCGGAAGTCGCTGCCAAGAAGCCGTCGGGACCATACCATGTTCAAGAGTGTCTCAGAGGCAGGGACTTTGCCCGGCAAAGACCAAAGTTTGCCGGTGCCGAAAATGGCAGAGCTTGGATACATCATACAGATAGGGGAATGTGTCCCGGAGGTGATGCTCGCGGCAGATGTTTTCCGGAGATGCTCGCTGATATAGGGCAGGGTAGGCTGATTCTAGACCATGAATACAAACGAAAATGCGGCAGTGGAATCACCGGGCGTTAATTTTAGCCTCTCTTTTTTTTTACCCCCGCCAAGACGGTGGCAACAGGCTTCAACTGTCTCGGTTCATCTTTCCTCAGTCATCTACCGGCATAATAAGTTGCATTTGTCTGCAGCGGCACGCACGTGCAGATGGCCCTGCATGTAACTTGCCCGCTGAATAAAGGCTGGCTCTTGGCATCGCCGTGTTACCTTTGTTTCGCCTGGGGGTGATACATGTCCTGGAGAGTGTAACCTGCGGCATTCATATCCTGGAGATGGGCTGTGGATACGAATGGGTGGACAGATGCAGGCCGGGCGTGGCGTGATGTCGGCTCATCTGAGCGACGCTTGGATATAAGCAAGGCCGTTGTGATAATTCCGAGCGATCAAAAAGATTACAAAGAATTTAGTCATCGAGGTTATTTGCAGTATTGGTCTCGGCAGGGCTGCCGGCTCGGTCGCAAGCTTGCGCGGCGGCGGTTAACGGCAAATGTATCGCCAATTCCGAGAGCCGGGCTCCGGGTCTCCTCGAGCTTATTTTCCCAGACTCGGAGACAAAGCTTAAAAAAAGCTGTAATTTTTTCAAAGGCCGTACAAGCCGTCGAAAAGCGACGCCTGCATATCGCACTCCCTTTCAAGCCTTGCCGACGGATAACTTCCGATTCTCAAAAACCTACCGGGGTTCATCCCTGCCTAGCGGTTGACTTGCTATCCCGCCGGCCGGCCAAGACCATGTACGTGCTTCATCTTCCTCGAAACGCGGCATTTTGCCTCGATTCAACCTGGATGGGAAAAGACGCTTTGTCACGGGCGAAACTCCGGGTCAGGAAAGGCCGTGATGGGGCCAGTGGGCAGACTGCGACCGTTGGAATTTTGCCTAAGCGAGGCCCTCTTCTAATAGCAGGTAGGCCACGACGGGGTGTTTGAGCAAGACATGTCGAGGCACCTGCGGCGGGATGAACATATTCACATAGGTTTGCAGACGGAGCTCAATAAGTGGAAATCGGACCTTTTACGATCGACCTGTACGTGTCAACTCCATGTTTCTGTGACCGGCCCGGGTTCTTGGTGAGGCGTGTAGAAACTGCGCGAGCAGATTTACAGAACCATTATAATGCAATGCACAGCCCATCTGAAACATGTTTCCTCTTCGCTTAGGCTACGAATAGGCAAGAGAACCACGCCATCCGTGTCCTTGTCGCGGCGCTTACCCGCGGGCGCGACCATGAGCTCTTGCGACCTCGAACCCCCCCCCCTCCCTCCACCCCAAAACTCAAAACCCGCCGTCACTGCCTTGCCGTAATCAACATCTATTTCGTCACTCGAAACCTCACGACTCAGCTTGTGATGGATGTTCAAGCCGCGTATTAGCTGGGACCCGTCGGCATCGCTTGTTTGTGTGTTGCTCCGCCTCCGCGTGGGACTTTGTGAAATAAGCTGCATGTCGGGGATCTCGCGACGGCGCCGGGAAACGCAAGTGGGCAAAAAAGTAAAGAAAAAGGGACAAAAAGGAGACAAGATGCGAAACGTTGGTCCCGTCGCGATCGGAATCGTACAAAAGAGGAGCTCGAGAGGGCGACTTGCAAGAGTCATGGTGGCGGGAGATGGACACTGGGTACAACGCAGAGATCTGCGAGAGCGGGTGCTGAGGCTGGTGCCCAGTACATAATGCCGATGTTGATAATTGAACGAGGCGGGCTATCCGTCAAGATGTTGCAATCAACTTTATTATATCTTGTAATAGTAAACACACAAACGCGTATTTGGTAGCTCAGTTGGTCGTGTATGCGGCAATTGTGTGTAAGACGCCTTGGCCGGATACTTTGACCGAACCGCCGAGCGCCGATCAGCCAGCCGCACCACACCAGATGAATCGGCACCCTCCGTCCGACACACGGCTGAAAAAAATTAAGAGACGGGTGAAAAATTTGACAAAACTACTATTAAAATTAATAATAAAACTTTTAAAAAAAAAGAAAGAATGAAAGAAAAGAACAGGCCAGAGAGGCAAATGAGTCGTCGCCACAGACCATTCGGCAATGACGTCGAAATGGCCACCGTCACCAACGCTATTCTTTTACCCGACGGCTCGAAAACGACCAACGGAGGTATGACAAAACAACAAAGTTGGACTCAATACTAATCTTCTATACGCATTGAAGTTGATTACACTTTTTATTTGCGTTCCCTCTTGTGTGTCGCCTCATCTCCTTTGCCTCCTACGCATACAGCAATGGAATTGATGCACGGGGCGGCCGTCTTTGCCCTTGACGCGCGCGATCTGCCCCCCGCCACGTGGAATGGGGGCGTAGAAAATCGCGACCGGGGGGGGAGGGGGGGCGTACGCCAAAAATGAGCAGGGGACAGGGGAGCGCAGGGAAGATCCTTGTCGTGGTGGATGTGATGGAAGACTTTTCGAACATTCTAAAACCCCTCTTGTCAAGCCCCAGTCGAGAAAGCGGGTATAGTCCATAAAAAACAATGCAAGAGCTAGCTTATGCACACGCCCTCTGCCCACCATTTGCCTCTTTTGCGATAGTCTGGCTGGGGTACTTGCAGAATGTATCTACAGACATGGAGCATGTATCTTTTTTCCTAGCAGTATCCGTACGGTCAGTCACATGTGCTTGTCTCCTCTGCCTTGTGGTGGCTTCACCACAACGGCCAAATTTCACACAAGGCGGCCTTTGCGCTCGCCGGAAACTTGTGGCATTGAATTTGCGCATAGCACACCGGAATTGGCCCAGCGGCAAGGTAGCAGAGGCAATTTCCATCATCTCCATCTGTACTTTTTCGTTTGTTGCTCGAGGCGGTGATGAGGCCTAAAGTTGGTCGTACCCGCTGCTACGTTGCTACGTCGGTCTACCGGTAAATTATGCTGGTGGATGCTTTCTTTTGCATTGATTTTCATAATTCCCCTCTTTTTCTTCTTCTTCTTTTTTCCACTTCTTCCGACTTATTAGAATATCAAGATTGTTCCTGGGCGGAACGAGGACGTCATGCCCAATGCGTCTTTTTTTGGTGTGCGGCATAATTCCAGATTTAGCCGTCGTAATTGGGGCGCATATAGAGGACCCAGGACATACAACTCCCCGAAAGCGAACGCCGATGGAGCCTTGTTTCGACAGAGGCATGAAATGATCACCAATCAAAGTATTCCCGTGCACTCGTCTGATCCAGATTGTACTGAAACAAGGATGAACAAGTTGACAAGAAAGACGCCACCGTTTGGTCGTATTTTGTCATTGCGGTATCTCGTCTCTGCATGGCCGTGCGTTGCATAGCAACATGGGTCAAACGGCCACTGCCTGCAGGATCTCACGCCGCTAAAGGTTTGGGCAATATTGACAAGGCTGAGAGAGCGACAAACTGGGGCTCTTTTGAGATTATTTAGCCCAAATGTACCAGCAAATCAGTCATTAGGCCTTGTCAGGGTGGCTGGCTGTCTGGCTAGTGGCTGGCTACCGAGCCACCAAGCCCCTGCCTGCCCCCCTCCCTCTCCCCATTGCCTTTGTTGCAGCTTTGATTTTTTATTTTTTATTTTTTTATTTTTTAGATGAACCTGATTCAAAATGCAAAATGCAAGCCAAGGGCTCGCCGATGCGCCCAACCTACCAAGAATAAAACAGAGAGGCACAGACGATGACTGGAATGCACAACATCGAGAAGAAGGGGGGGCGCAGAGGAAGCAAGGGCATTCTCCACGTCACCAACGTCTCAACTTGAAACAAAACTGTTAAAATTGCAAGGTAACGATGGCTGTTCTGGGAAGAAAGGAGGAGTGGCTTGCATCATCTGGGGATACTGGACAATGTCGGTTTAGCCGCGCAGAGCGTGGTTTTGAGTCCGAGCTATACGTAATCCGCGCGCTGGGAACCTCGACAAGCAAGAGAGAGAAAAGCAAAAAAAAACAATGAGAGCTGGAGGCGGAGGCAAAGGACGTCACCGCTTCTCCCAAATCGAGGCATTTTCCGCGCCCTTGGTCGTTGGCGGGGGACCTTGGTAGCTTGGGGGACAGTTGCACCACGATAATACGAAGGCGCTGCAGGGCCATCAAGTCTCAAATTCCGATGACAAGGACTCACTATACCGTTCTGGCGCAAACACGCACGTACCCTCTTGGTTGCTGTCCTCGGTGCGCCGCGAGTGCCGGTTATCGTCATCGTTTTCTTTTTTTAATCTTGTCTATGCCTGAAAAGATTTGAGGTTGCATTCTCGGCACACCGCTTGACATGTGAAGCAAGCAAAAGACGTACGTGTAAATGAAGAAGCCGGCATTTTTTTTCTGTCTTCTTTTTTTTTTTTTTTTTCCAGAGTTAGACGCAAGACAACTCACGCCTTTTTGCCTGCGCAATCTTTCATTGAACCAACCTGTTACCGCAAAGCACGCACCGCCATGGGTTCTAGCTCGTTTCTGGAGCGCGCTGCCAGACCGTTGGGTCTGCAGCTAAGAATATCAACTAGCCAACCCACTGTAGCCAACCATCAACCAATTTAGTTGTTGCAGTAGTAGCCTGTCGCTCGGGGACCACTCAAAAACCACCTGTCCAGTCAGAATCTCCCTCTGCCTCTACATCCCATATATTGTCATGATCGTGCAGCTCAGCGGCCAAATAACGTCCCCGTGTCTGGGCGGTCTCTTAATCGGAAGTCGCTGCCGTCCACTCAGATTGGCTTTTGGAATCGTAAATCTCCTTGGCGGCCAGCTATCGCGACATTGCGTCCCACCGCTTTGCATGTGCAAGTCTTTTTGCGAATGTGACGTTTTATCGAGCCTCTCATCGGCCCTCCCTCTTCTTACCGCTTCACATGATCGTCGTCGTCGTCGTCCGGGAGAGGCGGACAAGATGAACCTCCCAGCACGCGGAATTTAACGCGGTCCGTCGCAACCTCACACACAGGCGACGGCGGTGGGCTCACGCGCGCGCGCACCCACGCCACAGCAATCACCAGACCGCATATTAACGAGCCCTTCACCCGTCGTCTCCCGTGCGAGCCGCGCCGCAGCACGCCAGCAGGCAAAAATAGTCCGTCGTTACACGAGATTCGAAAGATGTTACGCAAGATTCGGTGGCTTCTGTATGGACCGGCAATAGGCAACCTCGTACAAGGCGCGAGTTTGGTCAGGCTATCGAGACCAATCGGCGCTCCCAGCCTCGCATAGTGGTCCCATTACTGCAGCGCTGTTGCGAGCCTGCGAGCCTTGCGATTAGAAGGCAGACAATGTATCCGTACATTAACTGGTTAGATAGAGGTGTACGTCGTAACTAGGTAGGGAGGGGGGGTTCGAAAACTCCCTTGTCGACTCCCTAGCGCTGTGGCGCATGACAACTCGACAAAGCCAAGGGTTGCTCTTTCTATGCAGAACTTCTAGAACAGAGTTCAATCTTGCTGCCCCCAAAGGACGAGCGCGCCCAGTGCGGTTGCATTGACTACTAGGTAGTTTGGGGAAAGCAGACATATTGGTGCTGGCAAGACAAATCACAAAAACACCGCCGCAAGTATGACTCTCAGCACGCAAAAGCATCAAAGCATGATGATGGTGATGATGATGATGATGATGATGATGCTCCCCTGACGGCCTGACGGCATTAAATTTGGCATCCGGACAATGCTCGCAATTTTTTTTTTTCCTTCAGTGAGAGGAAAACCTCGTTCCGCCCACACACACAACCTTCTGTGCGCATTCGCCTACTAGCAAGTTTGTGGATGCCCATTCATTGTTGTTTAGTGGTGGTGGTGGTGGCGTGTCTCTTTTTGTCTCGTCCAGCTCTCCAGATCTCCACACACACACACACACAACTCCCCAAGTTTCCCAACCATCTCCATTGCTTCCAGAAGCCCGGACCCCTGTTCCCTGTCAATTTCTAACCGGGATCAGCGTTTCGTGTTTTGCAACTCCGCGTTGTCCCTCCCCCCCCCGCGCGCCCTCGAATGCATCGTTACTAAACAGCGAGGAGAAGCAAGAGGAAAAAGCTTCTCGCTGGTCAGTTTGAGGACGATGGACCGAGGCCGAACGCCATGTTACATGGCAAGCAGAAAACGGCTGCAAGGGGGGGTGTCTGACGGACCCTCGACGGAGTACTTGGGCGTGACAATGGACGCCCACATAACGAAAAGGCCTAGTTACAGGGCCAGCATACCACAACTGGGGCATCGTAGCCTCATTTTGCCGCGAGTTCAGCGCCTTGTGGTGCTTCCAAGACAACAAAGTGTTACCCTCCGTATGAGGCCATGCATTTCGAGTATGATCCTGATTGATGGCCGCATACCCTGTTCAGGCCATGACAAAAAAAAAGACTGGCAACCTGGACATGCCCGAGTACGGACATGCTCGACGGCCATGCTCAATGACGTCGGGACACTTTTGTCTCAGTCGGCAAACTGCGAGGCGATCCTTTGTGCAGGGGAACACGAAAACTTTCTCTTCACCCTCCTCCCTTGGGGCGCATTTCTGCAATGCCATGTCCAGTCGGAGGAAAGGGAGAGCAAGCCTTGCCAGGCTGGAATGTACGGGCTACCAAGTACAGGCAGGGCATGGCCGCCGCCTCCTTCACGCACACACCCTATATGAAAGCTAGATTATTGCATATTTTTTCCTCTGGACTCAAGCCCGACTTTTTACCCAGGGGAGCCCGGCTACCGCCAACGATATCCGGGCTTTACTCGCCCCTTTTTGCTTGCTAGCCCCCGCCGTCGCTTTAGTAGTTAAATTTATTTCTTTTTTTCTTTTTACTTTTTTTCTAACCGAAGCGAGTTTGCAATAAAGTTGTCCCACGCTATTCACTGCCGAAGGGAGGCGGGCTCGCCGGAGGTTTGAGGTGAGGCCAACGTCCCGGCTTTTTTTCCAAGCCGGAAATGGGTTTCCGAACCTCCGTCGAAATCTGAGACGGTGTCACATCGCTTCCAACGTCTAGTGGCTCTTTTTGACTTCTTCTTTGATTCTGCCTTGGAGACATGGGGGGGGGGATTTAGCGGGGCTTGTCAATTGCCTTGACATGGCGCGGGCCTTGGCTTCCGAGTTTAGTGAGTCCGTTTTGGCCTCGTCTAGGCTCATTCACAAGCTTAAACTCTAATCTTTTTCTTATTTTCTTTTTTTTTTCTCTTAGTTGGCTTCAGGTTTCGCAATGACGATAAAAGGAATGAAGACTGCCCGATGTGTGTGGAGATGCGCATAGTGGACGCTGGCGGCGGAGCCTTCTAGATTTGCTTCTAGATTGTTGCAGATGTGGAGGGACGAGACGACGGCCAGGTAAAAGATGAGCAGTATTGTGGGTTTTTCTTTCCTCCTGTCCTGCTTCCCAGCCTTTAGACGAGTCTCCATTGTTGCTATTCAACGGGGCGTTGGGCGCTGTAATTCGCCTGCCTCTCATCCGTCTGGTCTCGGTTTGGGAGGGAGGGGGGCAGCAATGGGCTGCCTGCCTGCCGGCCTTCACGTCTTTATTGGACACCGTTTGGGATCGTTTTGGGCGGCGGTCAGGGCAGGATTTCAGGCCGGCGGACAGGGCATTGACCATTCAACTTGCAACAGCTGAGGGAAGGCAAGCAAGGGAGAGCGGTGATGAGGATGGCATAGCTCGAAATCGACGTGCAGTTTGTTGTTTATGCAGTTGAGAAAAGGGCCGACGGCTCCCTGATGATGCGACCCCTTGGACCCCCTCGGTGATGTGCCGTCTTTACCTGTTACCAACACACACACACACACACACACACACACACACGCACGCACGCCCGCGCCGTCTGCTGCCAGTCGGGTTCTTTGTGCTCTTCATGAGCCTCCTCCAAAGGGGACGTGCTGTATCTGTCTCACGAGCCCTGCAAGTCTCGTGTCAGCACGTGAGAACAGCGATGGCATCTCTGAGCTTCCCGGCCGGCAAGCTCGGAAGGCGTGAGCTAGATATGAATAAGCGGACTCTGTACAAGCTAGGTACGGAGTGCCAAGTGCCGAGCTACCAGTAATAATAGCATACGCTCCGTCGGGCCCCCGCGGCCAGCGCATGTATAGGTAACCAACCAAGGGGGTGACAAAAAAGCTGGCCCATTCTCGCAGGCGTCCGCATTATACTTAACGAAAGGTGCATAGAATAGAAAATAATAGAAAATATGTAAGAAACTCATAAAAGATAGAAGAGATAATTTAGACACTAGAATTTAATCTCGTCTTTATTTTAGCTGGATGGACATTTTCTAGGATTTATTAAGAATTATTTAAATATAGGCAGCTAACCTTCAGTACTCCCACTGTAGGCCGTTTTTTTGTCACCCGCGTGCCAACCACCAAAGCTCAATTGCCCCAGAGGGAAAAAGAAATCATCCACACCAAGTATTTACTTGAAGGGTTCAATGTTCGAAACCCCCAAGACATTTGTAAGCGTCGCTGCATTTCAGCTCATCGCTTGACCGGAAAAAACCATAGTCGTTTAGTCTGCGGGCGGGCTACAGTTATTACTTGACAAAGCAGTCAGCGTGCAGGATAAGCCAACTTTAGAGCCTTCTCTGCTGTGGCTGAACCCTGCCTGCGTAAACGATGCCTGGTAGCGTGGGCTACGATCAAGTACCTACCTATGTTGGACGTGTATGCCATCATCTTTTTTGTAATCGCCGCCACCTGAGAGGTTCAGTTTCAGTCCTGCCAGCCCGGATAAGATGCGCTAGGACAGCGGAAAGACCAAGCCAACGGTTTGTTGATATTGTTTGGCTTGTGAGATTGCCGCTGAAGACAATGGTGCAACCCGTGCACGCTGATGATGACCTGGCTGAGTTGATTGCGCCCGACGTTGCGCGGTCAGCCTCGTGGCAAAAAGCTCTTCCGATTCAATTGTCTTGAACAACATCTTTTTTTCCTCTTCTTTTCCTCAATGATGGAAATGCCGAAGTGCAGCCCAATCCAGCCTCCAGCTGAGGAGAGGCAAACGCCCGTAAGCTCGATTCGCGACAACCCATTGTCAAAAGGCTCGCTGGCGTCAAGCTATTCAGCCACACATTGCGCGCCCTTTTTTGCCCTCGTCAACGACGGAAATTTCCGCCGCACACCCTCTGTATTACACCAAAAGATCACATTCAACTTCTTTCATTTAAGCCCCAGCGCAAACCAGAGGCGGAAAGAAAAAAGTAAAACGCCTCAAAACGCCTCCATCTCGTTAGCGCCTCTATCTGTACATACATAGCTAGGGGTGCTAGGGGATCGACATCGTGATCGGCAGTCGTTGTGGCTGTTGAGGGTTCGTCAGTGCGGAATGTCACAACTGAGACGCTCCAAACCATTTTCACGTCAAAGCCACGCCAATGGAACAACTAATGCAAACGCTTTCAAGTCAGAGGAGAAAAAGGAAAAAAAAGAAAAGAAGAGAAATTGAAACGTGTTTTGCTGTGCTTTGTTTTGCAACGCATGGTTGACAACAAGTTTGCGAATCGCCCTTGAACAATGTGTTATTGAGCCCTGACGCCACCAGCCAACTTTAGTCAGCCCTCCCTCCAGCACTTTCTTGACAGCCTTTTGGCCGCCAATTCGATAGTCTATCACGTCTACAAACAATAGTTTATTTAGTCTATGGCTTAATCGTGGTCGATGAGGAGAGGGGAAACAAGACCGAGCGTTTTTTCCCCCACCACGGCTTTGCAACGATCCCCCGACTGCTTGGCACGCATTCCACTGCAGATTCATGACGCCTTTGTGGTTATCGAGCCTATTGAGGGAGGGAAAGAAGGGGGGTTGATTTGTCTGGGCGGCCGCAAATGTGATTCCTCAGTACGATTAGCCGCCCCTAGTCATCATGCTTGCACGATTTGGCGTGGTGGCGGTGGCTAAGAAAAAAAAAGCACTTGTTGGCATGTAATCAGTACATCATTCAGCAGCCACAAAAGCAATCGCAACACAGACACACCTCGAGATGCATGGACGTCGAGTTTCGCGATAATCAGGCCCGAGGGGGTGGGTAGGTGGCTTGTCCGCTTCCAACGACCGCTTCGCTTGTACTCGGTAATTACTTGATTGTACCATTCCGATAAAACAGTTGCCAGCAGGGCCGGTATCGAGTATCGGAAGCTCAGTTGAAACCTGCATGCTGGCTGCACACTAGCTCAGCCCAACAGGGGACCGACTGATTGACAGAGTGCGTGCAGCTGCTGCTGCTGCTGCTGCTGCTGCTATTTCCGTTTGCATAAGCATGTCTTGATGAAACATGGCACAAGGAAGGAAGGGCCCCTAACACGCGCCTCGTGACTCTATTCGTGCTGGTGCATTTCATCTCAGTGCGAGTGCGCCATCTTGCAAGAACCCAAAACCACTCCTAGACATGCGACATGGCAGGCCCTTGTGTTTCACGGGGTGGGTTCATCGCGTTCCCGAGGGAGGGGGTGGAATCGCGCTCGCGGCCTTCTAGAAGGTGGGATGCCTCGACACAATGCTATTGTGATTGGTGTGGTGTAGCGTACTGATTGTGCAGATGGTGTGGTGTGGTGTAATGCGGTGTGGTGTGGTGTGTTTGTGTGCTGTCGCGGGCCGCCAACAATCTGCCTAAACGCAAGGGTAGGAGGTAAATATGTAGGTAGGTAGCATCACAGCAGAACAAGGTCCTCTTCCCTTTGCCGACTCATTCATTGACATATTCCTTGTTCTCTTGACAGCCATTTCAGCACTTGTCCGCCATTTCCCACAACAAAATGTCGTCTCCGCAACAAAACCCTCTTACCGCTGCCACCTCGGGCCTTTTTTTTTTTCCTCCTGGGCACATCTACGATCCCATTAGCCGTGCAATAGCTGAACCGTGGAGATGGCGCGCCGCTGGTGGGGGTCCGCCGTGCATACAACGTACATGAACAAGGCAAAAGGAAAAAAAAATTGAACGATGGTGAGCACACAAGACAAATGCGAGCGAGAATTGGCAGCATCATTCCCACAATCTGCATGCAACCCAAAAAGAAAAAAGGTTGACGCCACCCAAAAAATGGCACATCACCGCTCGTTTGGATTCGCAGCACGTCGAGAGGGCGTGTGCGTGCATGCGTACGTGCGTGCGTATTTTTTAAAAGTCACCACATGATTTACTTGCTCTTTGCTAGTTATATCTGCAAGGTCAATCATGTTACTATTCATTGATTGACATTGTGAAAAAAAGGGAAAAGAAAAAGGCAAAAAAAAAAAAGAGGGTCTATCCCTCCCGATGGGCTGGTTCCGTCAATAATATACCGAGTATGTTATCAAAACGTCACACAACTCGACGGAATTCCTTATCCGTCGCTCGCCCACCATTCGGGTACAAAAGGCATAATATACAACAATTGGACAGAGACGGCAAAGAAAGAAAAGGCAAATGGACCCTGGTTCGTTTTCGGCACCGAGCTATCGGTTATTCCCCCCCCCCTCGATTCCCTCGATTCCCTCGATTGTCCGATTTACTTTTTGATTCGGGTCGATGCTAGCAACCAATGGGCCTTTTTTTTCTTTTTCCCACACAAGCAGTCACTTCTTTCTCCTTGCTCGCTCCGCTAACAATGCAGGTCATACATGTATGTGTACATACCCGCGGCGGGCAGACCAGCCTATAACTACGGGTAATAAGGGTTATCGAGTCAAAACCAGCAGCGGGCAATAACTTATAAGGGCCCAACATATATGATCGACCGCATTGTCTACTATATTTCGGCTTTTTCTTTTTAACCTTGTTGTTCCCCAATCTCCCCTTTTCAACTCTGCCCATTGTACTTAGTCAAGTTCCCGGCCAGCACATCACATCGCGTAGATACCCGACCCCCCTCTCCCTCCTCCCTCCCTCCCTCCCTCCCAATTTTTCTTCTGGACATGGCAGCGGGCCGCAAAAGCTATCCGCTTGACAACAGTTCAGAAAAAGCCACTTCTTTGGATCCCACGGGCATGGTTGGCCTCCCCCCCCTGTCAGAGGACGTCTGTGTCCTGACGTGTTTTGCACCATCGTCGGGATCCTCCCCCCCCCCTCCCTTCCCTTTTCTTCCCCTCTTCTTTGCGTCAACTTTTCGTGTACTCCGCTGTTGCTCTCTCTGTCGTCTTTTGAGAGAAAGTTTACTCATGACAGGCCTCCAGACGATTGATGGCACGTAACAGTTTGAGAAGCCAAGACCAGATCATTGGTTCCGTAGTTACTAATTCTTACAACGTCCCCCCTCCCCCGTACAACTCTTCCCTATTTACCCCTCCCTCAAGATGGGAATGGCAATTGAATAGGAAACAACCATCGTGCTTTTGTCATGCATGGGTACTATCATACTATCAATGTTCGCAGAGAACAAGCCCACACACACTCTACCATCTCATTCGTAGAACTTGCTTGTTATCCACTCTGGCCGTCAAAGCGCAACACACAGCCGTTCCCGCCTGGCAATTACGCCCTCGAAACCCAATCTCATCAACGATAGATGCCATCAAACTAATCATCAGTAGAACTTGCCTTGCTCTCTGCATCAAGAAATGTAAACCTAATCCCCCATGTTCTACCCAACACGTGGACTGCTGAGTCTGCAGTCACCGCACAAACACATACAACACATACATGCATGCACACATGCACACATGCCGAATCAACGGGAGTCTCTCACTGGTTCAACCAATTTGTCGTTGTCGGTTCTGCATGCCATGACTCCAATGAGCAGATGCAGCTCTTCCAACTGCAGACGCCCACCACCGTACAGGACCCCTCCCTCCTCTTGGCTGACCCTGATTCGTTGGCATCTCTTTTTCTGCTTTGGGGAGGGGACGCCTCCATTGCTTCTATTGACCGCACTTTCGCGCTCTGCTTCATGTTGCCATTGTTTCAAGTGCCCATATATGGCTCCTTGCGCTTCTCCTCTTCTGCTTTTTCGTTTATTTATTCCCTTTTTGATTTTTAATTTTTAATTTTTATAGTTTTAGGAAACCCCACCACACGCTGTCAAAAGATGTTAAAAATAATCGAGATGGATTTGGATCCCCTGTTTCTTCTTCCCTCCCTGGTCGCTTTTTTCCCATCATTTCTGCAATGTCGCCCTACAACGTTGTATCTATGCTACCTCGTTGTCACTGTGGGCATCTTCCTGGCTGGTTGCTTGTCGGTCGCCTGGTTTCCGTACACGTACAGAAACCTTGTAGAGCACGTCATACTCGGACGACAGATATGTAGCCGGGTAGAACAAACTGCGTAAAAAAAGACCGGGAAAGACAGACCGCTAAAATAGACTGGGAAAACAAAAAGGTAGTATTCATGCTTTCTATGCAGAATATGAACCAAATGATTCAGTTCAAGTGATAAACTAGTATCTTGACAAAATCAATGCATGCTATTCCCATCCCAAAATGTATCTGCTGAAAAGCAACAGTTGTCAAAATAACTCCGATATCCTGTCTACATATTTGTAACCCATTGTCATGTCATAAGCACCGCTGGAGTTGCGCTCCAATGCCTGTGCAGTGTCTGTTGCGCCGTGTCAAAATCAAGAAAAAACAAGGCTTTGGGGGGGGGGGGGGGGGGG